>CAUYPK010047519.1:0-99612 GCA_963574355.1 Loris lydekkerianus | reverse complement strand
AACTTTAAAACCTTAAATAAAGTGCAGAAAACCGTAGCTTAACAGGTAATCAAGCTAAATCACAAAGGTTAAAATCCTTCAAAACTGGATTCCTCCTCCTCATCATCTGTATGTCCAAACAGAGCTTCAGCTGTATCTGATATGAGGGTAATTAAATGTGCAATTAAATACTGTGGGTTAAATAGTTCAGTGGAATACAGTTCAGTTCAGCCGCCTACCTCTTCAGCCCAGCCGCCACTTGTGGACTGAGTTGAAGCACCGCCCCCTCAAGCAGACGGCAGAAGACGACTGGAGACAACGTGCATTTGATTAGATGCGCGTGCACGGAATCAAATACCCTGTATGACCCGAGTATGAGCCGAGTTCGGGTTTTTCGGCACAAATTTTGTGCCGAAAAAACTCGGCTTATACTCGAGTATATAGGTAGATTATAACTCTAGTATAATCTATGAGTACATAATATAAATAAATTATTGAGTAAGTAACTAAATGGGGGGAAATAGATAAATCTTCCCTGCAGAATTCCAGATAGGTTATGTACGTATTCTGCCCTCGAGGAGGTTGAACACAGCTGCCCTCTCATTAGGCATCACAACTTCCTTCCAAAGAGTATGATGTGGAAAGGGGGGATGAAAGAGTAACTTTATGGTGAGAAATATGACAAATGCTGCTCCAGCCCGGCAATCGAGGTCACATTGATGGCATGTGCCCTCGAGAATGCCACGTCATCAGTGTGGTCTTCCTCCCCAAAACCCGTAACCCAAGGCTAACCAGACAAATCCAACTGAGCGACAGTCTTCAAAATACCTGGTCTTAAACCTGTTAACAAAACACAAAAAGTCTGAGAAACTGTCAGAAAGAGCCAGGAGGAATGGAGGAGACCTGACAACTAAGTGACCTATGGTATCCTCTGGATGGGCTCCTGGGACAGAAAGAAAAGGACATTAGGTGAAAGCTAAGCAACCATGAATAGAGTGTGGACTTCACTTAACAGCCAGGGATCAACACTGGTTCGTAGCTGTAGGAAAAGCGCCCCACGGATGCAAGATGGTAATTAGGGGGAAAGAGAGTGTAGCATATTTGGAAAAATCTTCACAGCTTTTCTGCACTTCTAAAATATTCTGAGACAGGTGTCATTAAAAATTGTCTTTAGAATGGAATGAGTTTGACATTATCATAAAGAAACAATCACTGTTGAGACCTGTCAGTTCTGCCGGCCACGGTGCTGCCCACTGGCGACTCTGGACGGAGGCTCTGAGAGTGAGGTCCACCGGGCAAGCTCTGCTGGCTGGGGCAGCACTGCTCTCCCTGGTCTTTAAACTGTCCTTACTCCCCAGTGGAAATTGTCTAAGGCACAGATATAATCTGTTTCTTGGTCCCTGGATGTAGCACTTCAGTCATGGCTAAGATGCGGCTTCTCTCAAGAAAGCCATCAGTGGATAGAGCTGAAACACATTCTTCTTAGTAAAGTATCACCAGAATGGAAAAGCAAGCATCCAAGATACTCAATACTAATATGAAACCGGTAGATGAGCAACTGCACGCCCACACGAGAGAGGGACAGAAGTATATTCAAGTGGGGGGGATGGGAAGGAGGGGCAGGAGGAGGGGGACTGGTGTGGTCTCACCTAATGGGCACAATATAAGGGCGTATGTCACACCCCCTGGGTGAGGGGCTTTACCTAGCAAATGCAGACATTGTAATCTAATCATTTGTACCCTCCTATCCAAAAAATTAAAGAAATATTGCTTTAGTTACAAAGAAAAAAAAAAAAAGAAATCCACCAAGCCTTGTGCAAGGTCTGTAAACACAGTTTCCAAGCGCTTTGGGAGTGGACTTGAAGAGTGACAGCTGCCCTCACGCATTTTTTCCTTAATATTTTTGCACGTCTTTGCTGCTTTATGCAATCATCTCTGCAAATTTTGTCATTTAAACTCTAGATCTAGAAACACGGCAACAAATCTGTGTCATTGGCTTTCCATATAATAAAATAATCTCTACATTAATGAATAAATAAAACGGAGTAAGTGGCCAACCCATGTTTTCCTTGAGGACATCCAGAGTAAGGCAGACTGCAGTATTCATCCCTGTCTCAGACCGGAGCACCTGCCTATTCCTGAAATGGCATGGGGACTGTGGATTGTCCCTGGAGAGAGCTCCAGATAAAAACAACAGAAGAATAAAGAAAAGACTCCTGGCCTCTGGCCTTCTTCAGAAGCCTGATAAGCTGAGCGAGAGAAACCAGGCAAACCCCAAACCTCCACGTGTGCCCAATTAGGGGAACAGGAAGCGTGCAGGGGGTTCACATGCACACAGCAAAGTCTCTACTCTCATAGCAGCACTCCTGGGAGGGAGCCGGGGCTGGGGCACTTTCTCTACAGAGGAGCAGGCCCAGTGCAGGAGGGCAGGAAAGCAGCCCCACCTCCCCCCCACCCCCACCTGCCGTCCTGATCCATCTGTGATAGTCTGTGTACCACTCACTACCCCCACATCCGACTCCACACTGCAGACAGTGTGTGGGTGGACTGGTAGAAACTTTATATTCTTTATGGTTAGAGTTAGAAGTAGTTTTGGCAAGCATGCCAGAACGCCTAGTCGACTTTTGATTTTGGTTGACTCCAGGAGTCAATTTGAAATGGAATAAACTGGCCTACTGGCCTTAGACTTCAGCTACAACAAGAGGAACTCAGGCAGGGCCTGGGCCCTTAAAATTTTTCTTTTTTTAATCAACAGACTTCTTTTTTTTTTTTTTTTTTTGAGACAGAGTCTCACTCTGATGCCCTGGGTAGAGTGCTGTGGCATTATCATAGCTCACAGCAAGCTCAAATTCTTGGGCTGAAACCATCTTCCTGCCTCAGCCTTCTGAGTAGCTGGGACTACAGGCACCCTCCCCAACACAAGCTAGTTTTTCTATTTTTAGTAGAAATGGGGTTTCGCTTTTGCTCAGGCTGTGCTTTGTATTTTAGCCATTTGAATAGGTGTGTGGTATATCCCATTGCTGTTTAAATGTCCAATTCCCTGAGGACACACGATGTTGAATATCTTTTCATATTTTCATTTGCCATATTTTAGTGAGGTGTCTATTAAGACCTGCTGTCCATTTTTAAATTGGGTTGTTTTCTTATTGTTATTTAAAAGAGTTATTAGTATTCTTTAGATACAAGTCTCTTTTATCAAATAAATGTTTTGCACATGCAGGCATACCCACCTCATTTTATTTTGCTTTGCTTTATTGCACATTATTTATATTGCTTTTTTTTCCTTAAAAATTGAAGGTTTGTGGCCGCCCTGCTCTGAGCAAGTCTGTCAGTGCCATTTTTCCACCAGCCTGTGCTCATTTCAGGTCTCTGTGTCACATTTAGGTAATTCCAGCAATATTTCAAATTTTTCATTATTATTATGAATGCACGTTATGGTGAGCGGAACCGGATCCAGTGATCTTTGATGTTACTACTGTGATTGTTTTGGAGAACCACAAACCAGGTTCAGAAAAGAACGTATTTAATCCCTACATGTTGTGTGTGTTCCGACTATTCCACTGACCAGCTCCCCCCCCATCACTCTCCCCTCAGGTCTCCCCATTCCCTTGAGACAACAGTATTAAATTAGGCCAATTAATAATCCTACAATGGCTTAAGAATTTCACATCTCTCACTTAATTTTTTCTTTCTTTATTTTTTTATTTTTTTACATAACTCACTTTAAATCAAAAGCCAGAAATGATTAAGCTTAGTGAGGAAGGCATGTCAAAAGCTAAGACTGGCCAAAATCAAGGCCTCTTATACCAAACAGTTGGCCAAGTTGTGGATACAGAAGAGAAAAAGCTGGAAGAAAAGCTCTTGAAAGAAACTGAAAGTTACGGCTCAGTGCCCATAGCACAGTGGTTACAGCACCAGCCACATATACCAAGGCTGGCGGGTTCAAGCCCAGCTGGGCCAGCTAAACGACAATGACAACTGCAACAAAAAATAGCTGGGCGATGTAGTCCTAGCTACTTGGGAGGCTGAGGCAAGAGAATAGCTTAAGCCCAAGAGTTGAGGTTGCTGTGAGCTGTGATGCCATGGCACTCTACCGAGGGTGACATAATAAGACTCTGTATCAAAATAAAAAAAAAAAAAAAAAAAGAAAGAAAAGAAAGAGAAAGTAAAAGTGCTACTCCAGGGAACACATGAACGATTAGAAAGTGAAACAGCATACTTGCTGATATGGAGAATATTTGAGTGGGCTGGACAGAAGACCAAATCAGCTAACACGTTCCTTAAGTCAAACCCTAATCCAGAGAAGGCCCTAAGTCTCTTCAGTTCTGTGAAGTCTGAAAGAGATGAGGGAGCTGCAGAAAAAAAGTTTGAAGCTAGCAGAGGTTGGCTCACGAGGTTTCAGAGGCTGTCACTATAACATAAAAGTGAAAAATGAAGCAGCAAGGGCTAATGGAGAAACAAGTTATCCAGAAGATGTAGACAAGACCATCGATCAAGGTGGCTACACTGAGCAACACATTTTCAGTGTAGATGAAGCAGCCTTGTATTGGGAAAAGATGTCATCTAGAGGGGTTTTACAGCTAGAGAGAAGTCAGTGCCTGGCTTCAAAGCCTCAAAAGACAGGCCGACTCCCTGGTTAGGAGCTAATGCAGCTGATGACTTTAAGTTGAAGCCAGTGCTCACTTACCATTCTGAAAAACATCCTCATAAGAATTATGCTAAATCTTCTCTGCCCGTGCTCTATAAATGACACAACAAAACTTGCATAACAGCACATACAATTATGACACAGTTTACTGAATACTTTAAGTCCACTGTTGAGACCTGCTACTCAGGGGAAAAAAATCCTTTTAAAATACTACTGCTCGCTGACGATGCACCTGATCCCGAGTTTTGATTGATGGAGATATACAAGGAGATGAATGTTGTTTTTACGTCTGCTAAACAACATCCATTCTGCAGCCTAGGCATCAAGGAGTAGTTCCAACTTCCAAGTCTTAAGAAATACATTTTGTAAGATGATGGCTGCTGCTGTCAATGGTCATTTCTCTGATAGATCTGGGAAATGTCAATTGAAAGCCTCTGGAAAAGATTCACCACTCTTAATGCCACTGTGGACATTTGTGATTCAAAGGAGGAGCTTAAAACGTCAGCATTCACAGGAGTTTGGAAGAAGTTGATTCTGACCCTCATGGGTGACTTTGGGGGGGTTCGAGACTTCCCTGGAGGCGTAAACTGCAGTTGCACTTGATCTTAGCCAAAAGGCCGAGAAGCGATAATAAACTGCAGTTGCGATGGAAACAGCAAGAGAACTAGAAGAAGAGTCTAAAGATGTGACTGAACTGCTGAATTGCTGTGAGCGGTGATGCCACAGCACTCTACTGAGGGTGACATAGTGAGACTCTGTCTCAAAAAAAAAGAAAAGAAAGTGAAACTAATAAACAGCATTATTGCCGATATGGAGAGTATCAGCAACAATGGACATCCTCTGGATAAATTGTTTCTCCACCATAACAAATAACATAATAAACAATAAGCAGCATTATCGCTGATATGGAGAGTAACTCTAAGAAGTTACTTCTTATGGACGCACCAAGAAGGTGGTTTCTCAAGATGGAATCTACCCATGACGAAGCTGCAGTGAATGCTGTAGAAACGACAAGGGATTTAGTATGTTACCTAAACTCCATTGGAAAAGCAGCAGCAGCAGGGTTTGAGAGGATTGACTCCCAAGTTAAAAGAAGTTCTACTGTAGGCAAAATGCTATCCAACAACATCACATACTACAGAGAAATCTCTTATGAAAGTAAGAGTTAATTAATGCTTAAAACTTCACCAATGCCTTATTTTAAGAAATCACAGCTACCCCATCTTCAGCAACCATCACCCTGACCAGTCCAGTGCCATCAACGTGGAGGTCAGAACCTCCTGCAGCCAAAGATTATGTCTGGCTAAAGACTCAGATGGTTGTTAGTCATTTTTTTTTTTTTTTTTTTTTAGCTATATAGTATTTTTAAATCAGGTTATATATATTTTAAAGACATAATGCTATTGCACACTTAATAGACTACAACATACAGTAAATAGAACTCTTATATGCACAGGAAAACCAAAATGCTGTGAGACCCACTTTTTCACCTATTCACTTTATTGAAGTATTCTGGAACTGAACCCCTGGTATCGTCACGGTATGTTTGCTGGTATTTTTCTCCCCTTCCTATGGCTTGTCTTTCCATTCTATTAACAATGTCCTTCACAGGCATAAGTGCTTGATTTTAATGAATTCCAACTTACCAATGTTTTCTTTCATGGATCATGGGGTTTTGAGGTATTGCATCTAAAACTGCCAAATCCGTTTTCTTCTACGTGTTCTTCTAGGAGTTTGGTCACTTTGCCTTGCTATTTAGGTCTCTTTTTAATTGCAACCCTCAAAGGGTGGAACTAGACCAGCGGTGGTCAACCTGTGGGTCGCGATCCACAGGAACTGTATTAAAAGGCTGCGGCATTAGGAAGGTTGAGAACCACTGAACTAGGCCATCAACATTTGGAGCCCCTCAGGTGGAAATAATAATAATAATAATTGAACACATATGCCCAAGAGTGGTGGGATGGAGTTAATCCTGCGGGGAACGTGGCAAGTTCCCCCCTCACGAAGAGACACATGGGATTTCTCCCCTAAGGACACCTTTGCTTCCCATCATCTTCCTTTCTGGCCAGGTAGGAGGTTGATCTTCTTAGGCAGAGAGGCAGGGACAGAAATACTCCTGTAAGGGAACCGAAGGTCACTTCTGTGTCCATGCTCGGTGTCATCTCCACCTCTACAAAGAAAGGCAGGGGAACAGATGTGGGCCCAGAGAACGGAAGGGAAATCTTTTCTGCTGCTCAGGTGATGAATGAGGAAGAATTTGGAATTATCTCCTTCAGTGGGTTATTCTTTTCTTTTTTGAGACAGAGTCTGACTATGTCGCTCTCAGTAGAGTGCTGTGGAGTCACAGCTCACAGCAACCTAAAACTCCTGGGCTTAAGTGATTCTCTTGCCTCAGCCTCCCAAGTAGCTGGGACGACAGACGCCCGCCACAACGGCCAGCTATTTTGTTGTTGTTGTTGTTGCAGTTATCCTTGCTGTTTAGCAGGCCCTGGCTGGGTTTGAACCCACCAGCCCCAGTGTATGTGGCCGGTGACCTAGCCACTGAGCTACAGGCGCTGAGCCAGTTTATTCTTCTCTGATGCACTGTGGTATCTTTGTATCTGATTACAAGAAAAGGACAGAGCCCAAGGTGCAGGGTCGGGGGTGGGGCGGTCTCCGTTCAGGTTACGTTTCTGCACAACTGCTCTGCGCAGAGCTGGGAACTGGTAAAGGGATGCTGCTGAGACTGGCAATGGAGGCTGCAGCTTCACAAGGAAAGTTTTTCTTGTGTGTGAACCTTGAGTAAGGACCTGCTAGGGTTAGGGCCGGGTCTTCTCCGAGTCAGCCCCAACCCCATTCAGGGAAAAACACCCCCTCCATTTGGAATACACTGAGAGGTATTCAGGGCTGGGCCAGTGATTGGGGTAGGAAAGAATGGAGGACCCCAGGGCTTCTGGCACGGGTGGCCGTCACCAAAAAGGAGGGGAATCCAGAGGTCACTGTTTAAATGTGCTAAGTCTGAAGGACCTTCAGGACATTTGAAAAGCAACCTTGTAGAGAACCCAATAAATGAGGGCAAGGGCTTCCTGCCTCCTGGGGGTGCCCAGGGTTCTAGTGGGAAGGGACAGTTATGGAGAACAGAGGCCTGGCAGAGACCCTTCTCCTCCACCAACCTGAGTAGTAAAATCCCTTTTGAGGGGCCAGTGGGCCTTAGGCCAAAGGAAGGAAAGAGTTCATGAAAAACCATTCAAAGAACTAAAAATAACTCACTTATTTCTCAGCTACACTGGCTTTGCTCAAGTCTCAGGAAAGGCAACGAGGAAAAAAAAAAAAAAACTTGCAAGCAGAAATCCACGGCGACAAGCAGTTTCTGTTTACGGGTCGCGTCCCAGGGAGATTGAGTGTCTGCTGCTTACAGAGCAAAAGCGATGGCAAAGTCAGCTGTGTCTATTCACTTTCCTCTGACTGAGCAAACAAGAAACTCCATACCTGTCCTATATCTTCATGAGAAATAACTTCTTGCCTTTCCCCTTGACAAAACATGATGTCTTCTTGGTTATGACTTTTAAATGAAGATCATAACATTCAGCTATGATCGTTGGAGTGCAAACTGGCTTTTTGTGGCATGAATTGCCAAGGACAAAGAAGGACAGAATGAAAGGGGAGGGAGGGTGTCAGCAGGTAGAGGTTCTACTTTCTAGTAAAAATCACTTGCGTTTCCATTGAAACTGTCAACTGCTCTCTGCCAGCACTTCTCTTTAAAATTTATAATTTGATTCCAAACATACCAAGAAAATAAAGTGATCCACACTCCATTTCTCTATGTTCGACATGCTTCTTTTAGGATCTCTTCCAGGCTGTTCTATTATTTCTAGTTCTTAGGATGCCAGTTCTTCACTTGTTCCAGCAGACTGTCCCACCTGGTGCTTTATAATTTATTATTGGGAACTCAACTTCCGTGAGGGTGCCTTTCTCTGAGCATGTCCTGTGCTCGAGTTGCAAAAGCAACGTAACTGGAGCCCCTGCAGCTGGTGTGACATCCCCACCCAGGACCCTGGAGCCCAGGTCTCGTTGCTGACCAAGACCACCCTCAGGACCCAGCGAAGACACCACGTCAGGGCTTAGTCTCTCAGAGAGGCCCAGCACCAGAGAGAAACAACAAATGCCACAGGTGACTCCATGTGTTTTTTGAAGTAATTTTCTGTTGGTGCAACTCAACACAAATGAGTAACACCTGCTGGGTCCATTTGCATTGAACTCAGAGACCCAGGAGGCCAATACCAGCAAGCCCTCCACAAGAGGAGACATGGTGAGGTCTCCTCCAACATTCCTCCCTGGCTTTTATTGAGATCTCCGGCCTAAGAAAACACAGCACAGTGGAAAGCTTTAACGAGAAAATCAAGGGTAAAAAACAGTTTTTTCAAGGTTAAAATAGTTTTTCTTTCTTTTTTTTTTTGACTGAGACAGAGTCTCACTATGTCACCCTCAGTAGAGTGCTCTGGTGTCACAGCTCACAGAAATCTCAAACTCTTGGGCTCAAGTGATTCTCAGCCTCCCAAGAAGCTGGGACTAAGGCACCTACCACAATGCTTAGCTATTTTTCTGTTGCAGTTGTGATTGTTTAGTTGGCCGGGGCTAGGTTCAAACCCGCCAGCCTCAGTGCATGTGGCCGGCACCTTAATCACTGTGCTACGGGCGTTGAGCCCAAATCATTTTTCTTTAACTGCATGATTGAAGTCCCAACACATTTCGTTTACTGCACGCCTGTCTTGCCTTAATCTTTTTGCTACGAATATATGACTTAGAACTGGGACAATATGCTTTGTCTAGTGGGTACTGTTTTAAGAATGAAAGGTCACAGGACCTGGGTTTTTGCCAGCAGAGTCCTTGGAACTCTCAGCCAAACACCCACAATTTTCCCCTTTCCTGGGTGCTGATGCCTGTCCTGAAACTCCTTTCCACGAACAACGACTTTTACATTTCATATCTTATGCTTCCTTTTGCCAGGGCTTTTAGCCAAGCGACACTTTTCATGGATTTGTGGGTATTGTAGTGTTCCTGTTTTATAGCCGGGCATAGAATTTAGGACAGTGTAGTATAAACAGAAGCAAAACTCCTGGCTGCACTGACATATCCTCCCTTCTGCAGAAATGAGGGCTAGCCTGACTTTAACCATAACCCACCGTGCTCTTTTGGCCAGTGTGTGTAGGACGTGGCTAAGTAAAGCTAAAGAGAAAGTGACGTGGAGATGAGAGAAGGAAGGGCCACCAGAAGCCTCGGAGTTTGGCCCTGGAGGGAGGATTCAAGGAGAAGACCAGTCAGCCCCGGTTAGAGAATGACGACTTCAGAGGTGCTCAAGAGGAAGGCGCCAGGGAGGCCAGAGTACGGGGGGAGGGCAGCACAGGTTGTGGGCAGGTGTGCAAAGAGGGGAGCCTGGGAGGCAAGCTGGGGTCCTCCGCATGAGACGAGGGGCTGACCCCCCTGTGGCCTTGTTATGTGACAAGGTCAGGGTCCTAGCACTGGCCAGAAGGATACCCTCAAGGTAGCGCCTTTCATGGTGAGGAAACTTAGGACTCCGGCACCACGATGGTGTCCTCATCAGCCATGTGGATACACCACATTGGCTGGAAGGAAGGCCTGGATCTAGGAGACATTTCCAGGTTTGGGCATACAGCAGGCCAGGAAAAACGGGAGGTTCATTCACAGTGGAGAAGCAGCAGCCAGGCTCAGACCCACTGTGGGCCCTGCATCTGCTCTGCTAAGTGGGTGCTCCCTCTCAAGGGTGCTTGCGTCCCTAATCTCTTGGGTCATTTAGATGAAATGAAAGCTCATGCCTAGGGGGTTGGGCTAGAAAATGGAGGATGAAGAAAATCCCAGAGGCAAGAGCAGTGGTGGCGCGACAGCACTCCAGAAGGCCCCTGCCTACTGCAAACCAGCTTGGCGGTATGCAGATGGCTCCCTGCAGGCCTCTGTAAGTAAGGACCAGGTGACTGGAAGGGCCCCTGTCACACAGACCCACCCCAAGATACCCAGATTTGAGGATGACAGGTGAGACTTTCATAATGCCTGGCTGCTCTGAGTCTTCCAATTCTAATCAGTTTATCCAAATGCTGAATGCACTGGACGTGTGACGTTTTCACCTGTGCCAGAGGCTGTGAGGGATAAACGCACAACGCATGCCTGCTGTTCATTCTGTTACTCAACCAGTGTTCGCAGAGTGTCTTCAAAATGACAGGCATGTCTCTAAATGTAAAGGGTGAGAGTGAGTGAGACAGCCCAGGCCACCGGCCTGTCCTCAGGAAGTTTACATTTGGACAGGGAGAGACAATAAAACAGCAAATGAACAAGATCCTTTCAGAGGTCATTCTGAGTGCTAGAGAGGAAAGTAACAAATGCTCATGGCACGTGACATTCAAAGTGACACGGAAAGACAAAGAGAAGCCGGCCATGAAGATCAGAGGGAAGAAGTTTCTGGGCAGAGAAACAGCCAAGTGCAAAGGCCCTGGGGCAAGCAAGGGCTTGAGGAGTTCCAAGGATGAATAGGGGCCAGGGTGGCTGCATGGAAGGGTCCGAGCTGAGTCATGGCTCCCACAGGCAGGCCTTGGGTGCAGTCACAGTCCAAGTCTCCCTTGAGCACAATGGGAAACCATTAGCTGGTTTTAAATTAGGGAGGGACATTATCAAAGAACCTTATAAGAAGTTTCCCCTGGCTATGTGAGGACAGAGGGTTAGAGAGAATCAGAGGTGCAGGTTACACTGTTACATTTGAACAGGTGAGAGGGGATGAAGGCTGAGCTAGAATGGTGGGGACAGATCACATCCCTCTCTTGGAGCATGTCCAAAACCCATTTGACAATAGAACCCCTTCACCCTGTAGCTCCCTGTCAGCTGTTCCTGCAGCATGCATGTTCCATGGAACGGATTCAGGAAACGGAGTTTTGCTCTACCCACTACTACTAAATTCTTCTTCATGAAAATCCATCTTCTTTGCTGGTTTTGCCCCTGTTGGTTGGTCTGGGCATGACATCATATGCTATGTTTGCTTACTTGATTATGCCAGAATTTGGAGTGCATAGGCACTGCCCATTCCTTTCTTAGCATGAGGATTCAGAGAAGAATTCAGAAGGAAACCAACCTGCCAAGCAACCATTCACCACTTACAGACACAGATTTCTGAATGCATATCCCAGAGGATGTCAGAATTAGGGAGAATGCATTCTGCCCATGAGAAGACCCCCTGATTCTTCACTGGGGGCTTTTGGGCAGGGGACAGTTATGAGGCCTGACAATTAAGTTAGAGAACTTGCCACTGTGCACTTATATTGGCAGCACTGTACAAACAATTCAGTAAGGTTTCATAACCTTGGTATATCAGTGTCTCACAGCTGTATTTGAGTTGATGTGTGGCAGCGTCTTGTTGAGCAGCATTCATTTTTATTGTTGCCTGTCTTTGTGTGCCATACGATGACAGCTCCATTCCACAAAAAGAGTTCCAAAATTGCTCTGATGGGTGGACTAGGCGCTGGTGTCACTGCATAGCTTCCCAAGGTGAGCACCTTGAAGTTGACCATAGTGATATTCAGCAGTGAGGTATGTAGCACTTTTTCTAGGATGACTTCATGAACTTAATTGTCAGAACTCACACAATTGAGATCAGCAGAACTCTGCAAAAGTGACACGACCACAGAGGCTAAATGGGGACATTGAGTGCACATTATACACTTTAAAAATCTAGGCCATCGCTGGGCGTGGTGGCTCATGTCTGTAATCCCAACATTCTGGGAAGCCAAGGCAGGTGAATTGCTTGAGCTCAGGAGTTCAAAACCAACCTGAGCAAGAGTGAGACCCTATCTCTACTAAAAATAGAAAAACTAGCTGGGTGTTGTGGCCAGTGCTTATATTCCCAGCTACTCAGGAGGCTGAGGCAAGAGGATTGCTTGAGCCCAAGAGTTTGAGGCTGCTGTGAGGTAGGATGCCACAGTACTTTACCCAGGGTGACAGAATGAGACTCTATCTCTCAAAAACAAACAAACAACAAAAAAAAAAATTCCAGGCCATTACGCTAATCACAATAGTTACTAATATTCCATGTGCCAAGACAAAAGTGAAATTCAAGAGCTACGAGTTGCCAGATCAATTATCAGACCTCACAACACTGTGGTGCACTCCCTGCATTATCAGGAGCAACAGATTCTGCACTAAAGTTTCTCACCTAAATCCTACTGTTATACATCATCTGCAAAACATGACACTAATGTAAGCATCTTAGAAAACACTTACATGTGCACGTGTAAATAGTGGGAAAATAAACTGAAATTGGCAAAGTCACTGCTCTTCAGGCAGTGAACAAAAGGTAACTCTGCAAACAGGGACGCCCAAGCATTGTCAACAGTCCAGATGCTTCACCGTCCCAGACCGGACCTGGGACAAATGCCAAATGATGTCACCGGGCTGTACCATGGTGGTTCCATGGATTCTGGCTCCAGGCTCCGCTCTGCTGCTGAGCCCAGGGACACATTTCAGAGCCCATCCTGACAGCCCACAAAAACCGTCTCATGTATCCAGATTGACGTGGTATTTGAGAATTAAATCAATTGCTTCCAACTGTAATCTCTGGATATGTCCTAACAGAAAGATTATGAAATATTCTGTGCTTGAATTACTGGCGCTATTAGAATCTGTACATTAAAACCCAATTATCACAACTGGAAAAGCCCTTCTACTTCGGTCTGTCCTGTGAGAAGTGTGATCGCTTGTTCTATCAATAAAGGGAGGGGACAAAGGAAATACGTGGCACGTGGGTTTGGCTGCATTTCTAAGGCCACACAGGAGAAAGGTCCAGGCAGAGGACGCAGGCAGGCAGGGATTTCCAGCTCCGCCAGGAGCACTGAGCTCAAGGGAGTTCAGCTCATGGCTTTTCAAGAGCAAGTGGCTTAGCCGGGCCATTGTGGCGGGCGCCTGTAGTCCCAGCTACTTGGGAAGCTGAGGCAAGAGAATCACTTAAGCCCAAAAATTTGAGTTTTCTGTGAGCTGTGACGCCATAGCACTCTACCGAGGGAGACACAGTGAGACTCTGTCTCAAAAAAAAAAAAAAGCAGGTGGCTGCCAATACGTACTAGGATCTCAGGTGTCCAGGGTTGTTAGGGAGACAAAGTATTTCCCTGCGGAGCAGCACAAGGAGACACGGTGCCTGTAAAGATGCATGTGGGGGCTCTGGGGCAGGACAGGGCTAATGCTGTGGGGGTCTTGGGAACCTATCCCTCAGTGTGAGCCAACACTCCATGCAACAGCCAAATGTTTCCCTCTGGGCAGTGGTCTTTGGGCACTTAATTAATATTTGGAAATATAAAGACAAGGGTCTATTTGCTAAGTGGGTAACTTCACTGCTAAAGCCAGCACAGAGGTGGGGCTGGATGGAGGGGGGCCCAGGAGTGATGAAAGGGTATTCTGGGACGCTGAGAGAACAGCAGCTTATACCCAGGTGCCAAGGTGGATGGTCGTAGGGAGGTTGGACTGGCCGGAAAGGGAGGGAGGATGGAGAGGGAACCCCAGAGAGTGTCCGTAGCAGACAGCCCAAAGACGACTGGCCAGAAGGGAACCTTTTGCCATTGCATAGAATCAGGCTCTGGAAAAACAAGGCCAATGAGAGTGGATTTACATGGCACAACCAATGCCCTGACCACAGTCGAAGATGGTGAGCTCTTTTCTAATGGCAGCAGTTAGAGAAACTGAGGCAGGGCCAGCAGAGAATACATAGGATGCCCTACCACATGCACCAGCTCTGGACGCATCAGGAGTATGGCAGGGGGCTGGGGTGCTTCTGAGAGGGGTTGGTAGGAAACAGACTTCCCTACCACCCCCCCCGAAATAGGGGGCTCTGCGGCAGGGTCCAGCAAAAGCCCTCGAGTGGCACCAGAGGCCTCAAAGTTTCAACCCCCTGCAGCTGGCTCTAGCCGGAACCAGAAAACCCAGCTTTGAAGATGACTTGGGCGGTCACAGAGAGCTCACACTGCCAAGTTCTGGTCCCAACTTCTTCAGTAAGAATTGATTACCCTGCAGCTTTCTCCAGCTTCAGAATCTAAAGGTTAGCTTTTGAGATCCGATCCAAGGATTCAAAAGAAACCAAAACAAAACAGCAACAAAGAAACTTCTTGCTAGCAACTCATGTGTACATGCGGGTTTGATACTTCCAAATTGATGTTCTGAATCCAGCAGCTCCTTTCCTGGGCACTAGGGCAAGCAGACGTCCGCAGAACCCGGACGTAGACAAAGGGAAGGTGGCACGGGAGAATCTATGGAGCCGAGAAAAGGTTCCACAAGCCCTTTCTCTCCCAGTTGCTCACTCTCGGTTTTCACCTGGAATATCTTTGGCCTACATCCAGATTAAATGCCGGTTGGAAAGCTCTGCCCCACTCGCCTTTTCTGGGCAGACAGCAACAGTGGTGAGCTCTAATCATTTACAAAGGTCACGATCAGGAGCAAGGCCCGGAGCAGTCATTTAAAATTCAATTGATCCCTATTTGTAGTCAGGCAAAGAAAATGGGCACTTGGACCGTATTGTAATTATGAGGCTTCCAGGCAACCATAAATAGATGTGCAATCTCGATACTGGCAAATACCTGGGAGAAGAAATTATTACTCTGGCATAGCACGTTGCTAGGAAAGGTTGAAGATAAAATTGCGCATAAAAAAAATCAATCATCTTTTAGCTAATTTGCCTTGCTTGCCACTCATCGGGGTTATCACAATTATCAGATGTCTGCTGAATATATTAAAATGAGGGACTACTGCCGAAAGTGATCACCAAGGAAGCAAAGGCCTCAAACTCAGTGGAGACTCTGGAGAACTGACATTTGGAGAGCTGGTTCCAAGGGCCACGAGCACAACGGGAAAGGTTTGGGGCAGCTCTGAGGGCCTCTTGGTGAGGCGTGGGTTCCCTGGACCCTCAGGAGCACCAGCCGCTCCCAGGGCACTGAGTACACCGTCCTGATGCTCACCTGCTGGGAGGAGGGTCTGCTTGTCTTGTGAGTGGCAGACGGGCAGTGGTTGGCACATCTGTGCTGCTTTGTCACATAGGGCTGGTCCTGGTATTTGACATCCATTACCTTAACCTTCACCATGACTCCAGAAATAAGTATTATCAGCACCCTATTCCTGATGGGGAAACTGAAGCACCGTGAGAGCCAGAAACTCATGCCCAAGGTCACCTGGAGGTATGTAGCAGAGCTGGGGCCAGAGCCAGCAGGAGGTAGAAACCAGGGGATGCTGGGGCCCACCCTGCTCTGGGCACCGCCCCTAGGAGTGCTGAGAGCAGGGGTGCCTGCCCTCCGGCTCTGTTTCTCCTCCCTTCCTATCCCCCTAAGGCAGCTCTCTTTCTCTTTTTGCATCCTCAAGAATCCAGAAGTCTTTAGGCAAAAATGACACCTGCTGGATGGCAACTGGGCCCCACAGGAGGCTGCAGAGCCTTCTGAGCTACCTCATGAGACTGCCACAGTGCACGGCTCGCCCCGGTCCCTAAAATTTGTTCCAGTGGGTCACACCTTCTGAGCTGTTATTTATGGCTCCAGGCACCCTACTGGAATCAGTAGTGCACTCTGAGGAACGGAATCAGCCACCACCCCCAGCAGTGCCACGCCACACGGGTGGGCTGGGTGCTGAGAGAAGGGCAGCCCACCAGCCAGACAAGGGTGTCAAAGGGCACAGCCTGTCCGGGAACCACTCTGCCACCTCAGAGCAAACATCTAAAGGTGCACTGTTGGAGGCTGAGGTGGGTGGATCACCTGAGCTCAGGAGTTCGAGACCAGCCTGAGGAAGAGTGAGACCATGTCTCTACTAAAAATAGAAAAGCTAGCCAGGCATAGTGGCAGGTGCCTGTAGTCTAAGCTACTCAGGAAACTGAGGCAGGAGCATCACTTGAACTGAGGAGTTTGAGGTTGCTGTAAGGCATGACACCACAGCACTCAATCCAGGGCAACAGAATGAGACTTTGTCTCAGAAAATAAGTAAATAAATAGGGCTCAGCGCCTGTAGGTTAAATAGGTATAAAGAATAAACACATAAATAACCATGAGAATTACTGGTGGTGATGGAGTTCTACTTTTGTTGTCCTTTAGCTCTTTTCCAGACTCTCTACAATTAGCCACCACCCTCTGCTTCCAACTTCTTGTGGCCTTGGAGTGGTGGCTGGGTCCTGGCCTGGGCCATGGCTCAGCCATGCCAACAGCAGACTCCGAAACTCCAATTTAGGTTTATCAGAAGGTGCTTTCTTTTCTTTTTCTTTCTTTCTTTCTTTCTTTCTTTTTTTTTTTTTTTTTTTTGAGACAGAGTTTCACTATGTTGCCCTCAGTAGAGTGTGCCGTGGCGTCACAGCTCAAAGCAACCTCTAGCTCTTGGGTTTAGGCGATTCTCTTACCTCAGCCTCCCAAGCAGCTGGGACTATAGGCGCCTTCCACAATGCCCGACTTTTTTTTTTTTTTTTTTCGGTTGCTGTTGTTGTAGTTGTCATTGTTGATTTAGCTGGCCTGGGCCGAGTTCGGACCCACCAGCCTCAGTGTATGTGGCTGGAGCCTTACCCACTGAGCTACGGGCGCTGCCTGGGTTTTTTTCTTAATTGTGATAAAATATACGTAACATTTACCATTTCAACCATTTTGTGGCATTGAGTATATTTACAATGTCATGCAACTGTCACCACTGTCCATCTCCAAACTTCATCCTCCCCAACAAACTCTGTCCCCATCCAACACCAATTCCTATTCTCCTTCCCCCGCCCTCTGGCAATGTCTGTCCTGTCTCTGGACCTGCCTCATCCAGCACCTCCCATGAACGGGATCCTCCAGTTTTTGTCCTTCTGCATCTGGCTTCCTGCACTTAGCATCATGTCCCCACACAGACCCGTCCTGTCCTTACCTCCACTTCACCAACTCAGGACAGGCAGAGCTGTTCCCATTTAACAGTGGAAGAAACTGAGGCTCACAAAGGTAGAGCCTGGACTTTTTCTCAGCCTGAACATGAGTCTATCAGCTGCCCAGTCCCAGGAGACCTGAGAGTGGTCCAGAGTCAGAGGAGGAAGAAGAAGCAATCCAGCCGCTTTGCCCCACATTGTCTGTGCTGAACTTGGAGAATGCACATCTCTCCCTGCAGCCCCAGCCCAGAGAATAAACAGTCCATTCTCCAAAACCTTCCTTGAGGTCACTAGGGTCTCAGGTAAGACTCAGCCCACACCTTCCCAGAGCACAGCTCCGGGAGCGTGGCCTTCCAAGCTTTTTCTCCACCCATGGGCAGAAGGTGAGCAGACGCCCTGGCCCACACGTGGGCCCACTGCCCTCCCCACGGCCCGCCCTCTGCCAGCAGCATCTTGAGGGCCCCTCAGAGATGTCAGGGCAGGGATGGCTGGGCTGCAGCTCTGAAGCCACAAGACAATCATTCTCATCCAAGGTCCCCGTGATGCTGTGCATGCCCACCAAGTCACCATGACAGCAGAAGAGCCACCTTCCAGTCTCCCTTCAAATCAGTCCTCCATGGGGACTTGGCGAGGGTTGGGCTGCAGGAACCAACTGTCCCCAGGAGCAGGTCCTCTCCCAGTCCACCCTTCTCCATCTGCCCCAGAAGCACTTGACCCTGAAAGATCCGTAGCAATGGGCTGAGCTGTGGAAAGTCCACCCCTGGTCAAGATACCTTTTCCAAGGCCCAATCAAAACAGCTAAGTAATTGACTGAGTCACCCTAAACAAGTATATACCTGTTAACAACACACACCTGATAGAAAACATCACCTGGGAAGTGCTGCCAGGCAATTACCAAGTTTCCACTCTATTTACTACAACTTATACCACAGTCAGAGCACAATAACCTCAGAGGGGGGAATTTTGTCCTTTGTGTCATTTTAATCCCATAGTGATTACAACCGAGAATCCGGACAGGCCTGCCCAGGTGTTGCTCACCTTTGCTCAGAAGCTTCTCAGTGTCCCCAGCTTACACAACAATGACAGCCCCTTTGCCGGCCTCCCTGCCTTTCCTCTTTTCCCTTTTGAGTCCATTCTCCTCACAAAAGCGAAGGTGATGTTTTAAAAATATAAATCGGACCATGTCATCCCTGCTTCAGAAGCTCCAACAGCTTCGCACAGTGGTGCCATAACACATGACCCAGTGGCCTCCTGGCCATGTTGTCCCACTTGCTGCTATCTCACTGCTCCAGCCACACAGCTCCCTCCCCTCCCCTTGAACACCTGCCCCAGGGCCTTTGCACGGGCACACCTTCCCCCAGTTCTCTGCCCAGCCAGCTTCTTCTCATCACCCGTGAGCCAGCACCATTGTCACCTCCTCAGAGAGGCCTTCCCTAACCAGGCTGGGTGAAGTAGCCCTGTGGCATTCTGTCATATCACCCTAATTTATTTCTTCATGTTTCTTATGGCTGGCCAAAATTATGTATTTTGTTGTTGTTGTTAAATGTTTGCTCTTCAAGGACAGAGTTCCACCCACCCACCCCCATTAATATGAGAGTACATACAATTAGGTTACTTTGTTTGCATTTATAAAGCAAAGTCCAACTTGAGTCTTTCACCCAGGAGGTGTGCCATATACCCCTACATTGTGTTAGGTGGGAAATTACCGAACCCCCTCCCTTTTCTTAATTATATTTTTCTTTCGTGTGGGCCTTTAGCTCTTAATCTACCACTCCAGTATTGAGTACACAGAATGCTTGCTTTTCCATTCTTGAGATACTTTACTTAGGAGAATGTTCTCCAAATCCTTCCAGGTAAATATAAAAGATACAAAGTCTCCACTTCATGGTTTACATATACCACAGTGTATTAATCCACTCATGGGCTGGTGGGCACTGAGATTGCTTCCACATCTTTGTGATTGCGAATTGAACTGCTATAGATGTTTGAGTGCAAATTTTTTTCTTGATAAAATAATCTTTCTTTTCTGGGTAGATATCCAGTAATGATTTTAGGATCAAATGGAAGGTTTTAGTTTTTTTAAAGATTCTCCCTACTTCTTTCCATGAAGGCTGTATTAGTTTACAATCCACCAACAGTGTACAAGTGCTCCCTCTCTTCATACCCACGCCAGCATCTGCAGCGTTGGGACCTTATGATGTGGGTTATTCTCAGTGGGGTTAGGTCATATCTCAAAGTGGTTTTGATTTGCATTTCTCTGATGATAAGGGATGATGAGCATTTTTCATGTGTTTGTTGACCATTCATCTGTCCTTTTGGGAAACGATTCTGTTCGTGTCTCTTGACCAATGGTGAATGGGGTTGTTTGCTCTTTTCTTGTTGATTTGCTTGAGCTCTTTGTGGATTCTGGTTATTAGCCCTTTGCCAGTTTTGTTACATGCAAATGTCTTCTCCCATCATGAAGGTGGTCTGTTTGCTTTGTTGATTGTGAAGGACAGTCTTCTATGTTTTGTTAGCTGCTGTATCCTCAGAGACTCTCGAAGAGTAAGTGCTCAGATAATGTTTGATGACTGATGGAATAAGGGTTTTAAAAAGTCTTTCTTTTATCCAAGCCTCCCTTCAGGCTCTGCCTTATACTTCTCCTGGAAGGAGTTGGCCTCCTTTATTGTCTTATCCTCTCTGGTGGCTTCCAAAGATCCCACTGGGCCTGGGGTCAGCCTGCCTAGACTCCACATGGGACGCAAAGCCCACTCACGGCTAGCTACATCCAGCACCGTCCCTCCACCCTGTTCCTCTTATTGGGCTCCTCACCCTGCGCTCGCCCAAGCCAGCAACCTGGAAGCCCCAAAGCAGATGCTTTCCATGACCCCAGCCCCCTGCCCTTTCAAGGGATGACTTGGAGGTGGGCACAATCCTGGGGGATCCCGAGCAGGACTGCGATTTCCAGCTGACCGACCCGCCTTTCCCTGCTTGGCTCTGTCTGTGTCCTTGCTCTGCTTCCCGGCTCCTCTCCTGCTCAGCGCTGAGGCTCAGGCTTCTTTCAGCAGCATCCAGTCTGGTGTTCCCTTTGGAGGCTGCTGGTCCTTCCCCGTCTGTTCAGCCCCTCGTCTGGGGGGTCGCACTCTTGGCTCTCTCTGACGCTGCTCCCACAGCGGCCACAAACGCCATGGCTTCAGACGGCAGACATTTACTCTCTCACAGTGCTGGAGAACAAATTTAGTACTAGCAGGCCAAAGTCAACACATCAGCAGGGCCACTTTCCTTCCACTGGCCCTCGGGAGAGACTGTCCCAACACTTTTCCAGTTCCAGCGACTGCCAGTGCTCCTTGGCTTGTGACCACGTCACTCCTGTCTTTGCGTCTGTGATCACATCACCGCCTCCTGCGCTGTCCATGTCAAATCTCCCATTTGTTGTGGTGGCGTTTAGGGCCCAGATGGATGACCCAGGAGATTCCCCATCTCAGGACTCTTAACTTAATCACACCTGCAAAGACATTTTTTCGTTACATAAGGTAACATTCACAAGTTCTAGGGACAAGGACCTGAAATCTTGGGGGGCCATTATTGACCCTCCCATTGAGACCCCTCCCCTGAACTACTGCAAACAGATTCCATCTGGCCCCATCAAATCCATCCTCCTAGCTATAATCAGAGGCATCTTTCTGGAAGCAAACCTGCTCAGGCCCTGGGGCTTTCTGCTGCCCACAGGACAAGAAACCCACGGCCTAGCCAGGCTCTGCTCTCTCTCCACACTGGCCCCTCACAGGGCTCCAGGCTCTGATGTCTTGGGGGGCCAGGAAGGCTGTCAGCCCCACGCATGTGCAGTGGGGCACGGCTCCAGCTGACTGCTGTCAGGGGGAATGCAGATGCCAGATTTTTTCTTAGAGACCTAGAATCTAGGCTTGGTTTGATTTTACATTTAGTGTGAAACCTCTCAGTACTTAAATGCTGACAGCTAATTAAAAAAGAGAACGTAGCACAGAGCAGGCCACACAAAGCAGTCTTTGAGCTGCCCCTTTGCCACCGCTGCCTGGAAGCTAGAGCACGCGGCTGTTTCTGTTTCTGCCTATTCTTGCCCCTTAGCTGGAAGCACGCCCTAAGACACCCCCTGCTCCCCCATGCTCCTCTGCCTGCTAATGTCCTGTCTTCGCTGCTCTGATGCCACCGTCCTGAAGCCTGATTCCTGTCCTGGCTCCCATCTCACATCTCCCTGCAGGGATGAGTCCACCCATGGGTCTATGTCTTCCACAGGACTGGGTGTCCTGCAAAACAAGAATGGATGCCCCGTGTTTGTGAGAGAGCCCAGCACAGAGGGAGCGCTGAGCCCGTATTTGTAGAATTATGAATATGGTTCTTATGCTTCAGAAAACAGCAACATTTGATTTTTAGGACATAACCACAAAATCACCAAATTTTGAAATAGAAATGTGGGTTAACATTTTTTCAAAATGAGTCCTTAAGGTGGTGCCTGTGGCAGGAGTAGGACACCAGCCCCATATGCCAGAGGTGGCAGGTTCAAACCCAGCCCTGGAAAAAACTGCTCCAAAAAACCCCAAACAAACAAAAAAATTAGCCCAGGAGTTGGAGGTTGCTGTGAGCTGTGATACCACAGCACTCTACTGAGGGTGATAAAATGAGACTCTGTCTCTAAAAAATAAATAAATAAATAAAAATAAAAACAAAGTGAGTCCTTAAACTCAGACATAAGGCCTGGTTGCTAGTCCTTCAAAGGACCAACAGGAAAAACAAGAGGCTGCCTGCCTGTCACGGGCAGCTTCGCCGTCCACCTGACCATCAGGCCTTGATGCCAGCCCTGAGCAACACATCCAGCCTCCTGCAATTTGGATTTCTGCACCCGTGTGTGTGCCCTTGCACACTCCTCTCTGCCCAAGCCTGCCAACACTATGGTGGCCAACATTAATCATTCTTAGGAGCAAAAGTGGCACTCACTTCCCTGCCTTGTGTATAACAACTCCATCCCACTCAGCACTGGAGCAGCCCGAGCCACCTTCTGGGAAGGAGGTGGGCATGACCACTTTAGGTAAATCAAGTTGCTGGAGGTTTGTAATTCTTGTATTTACTATGACTGAAAAGAAATACCACCCAATTTAGAACACTTCTCACACACACACAAAAAGTCCATTGAAAGAGTTAATTTTTTTTTTTTAACAGAGTCTCACTCATGGCATTATAGCAGCAACCTCAAGTTCTTGGACTCAAGCAATCCTCTTGCCTCCGTTTTTCTATTTTTAGTAGAGACAGGGGTCTCCCTATTGCTCAGGCTGGTCTCTAACTCCTGAGCTCAAGCAATCCATTGCCTCAGCCTCCCAGAGTGCTGGGATTACAGGTGTGAGCCACACCACCCAGCCAGAAAGAGTTAATTTTATAATAATCATTACAAAGGAACAAACCTCAAGTGCACAAATGAAGGTGTAAAGTCAGTTATAAGCAGAGTGTCGTGGGTGGGTTTGGGAAGCAATTGACCTGAAAGAGATGAAGAGGTCACTGTGGAAATGGAGTCGGCAGCTTGGCAGTTTCCAAATTGTCTGCCATTGAGACACACTACTTTTATCATCAAGCATTCTTTAAGTGTCTAGAGCAGTGTCTTTCAAGCTTTTTAATTTCACAGCACACTTCCACTGCACACTTAAATTAAGTTGATAAAAAAAAAAGTTAAAAAAAGAATCTACTTCATGAGCTTTGAATTTCTTTCAAAAATAATTTAATTCATGACCTTTAAAACTTTTCTCAACACACCTAAGGTCCTCCCACAGCATGCCAGTTGAAAATCACTGGTCTAGAGCAGAGGCTTCCCAGGAGCCCACGTGCTGCTGACTCGGCGGTGCCAGGGCAGCAGGACGAGCCTCTGCCGTCCGGGGAACTGAAGCGCCCACCTGTGGCCCAGCAATGGTGTGAGGGTCATCTAGGGCAGGGACACGACACAGCTCCAGGTCCGGGGGTTCAGAGAGACATCTGAGGGGGAGAAAAATCTCATGGGACTTCCAGTTGCTATTTAAATACCTTTTAAAATACCGTTTTCATTTCACTGTGGTTTCTTTCTTTCCTCTTCATTTTCCTGTAACTCATGTTATTGGAGCAGGTGCTAAAGGCACGCTGTCTGGCACAGGGATGATCCCTACATGCGGGGAGACACAGATTTCAGCCGAGCAAGGTGGTCCTGGAGAGGCCCGCATCAAAGGCCCCATTGAGAACCTCCTGTGGGTTGAGCCAGGGCTTCAAGGGAGCCTTTCAGAGCCCAGCACGGTGCCTGGCCATCATAAGTGGTGGCTGATTGAATCTTGAAGGCTTACAGATTGCTGATTAAATCCAAGCTTCATCTCCAACCCTGGACGCAGCAAAGCTCCTCAGCAGTTGCGGCCACCACAGAGGCAGAGCAGGGATGCGAGGTGTGTCCTTTTCTCGGGGAGAGGGCGGTCTTGCGGGTTCGGGGGCTGCCAACGTCCACTAAGTCGATATTTAGACACCACAGTGAGTCTCGTACATGATCTGGAAAGATTCCTCCTACTGGGGAGAAGGTAGGCATGACCACTTTAGGTAAATCAAGTTGTTGGAAGTTTATAACTCTGGTATTCACCATGACTGCAAAGAAATACCACCCAGTTTAGAGCACTTCCTCTTCCTCCCCCCCAAAAAACGTCCATTGAAGAAGTTAATCCTAAGACAGGCCTTGTCAGAGAAGGTGTTTCCACCTCCATGGAAGTGCCCCAGGGATTCCTGAGTTAGGAAGGGGCCCAGCTCTGCAGCCCCTGGTGCAAGCCAGACCACTCTCACAGCAAAGAAGAACTTTCTTTTTTTCACAAGGTGGTGACACACCATAGACAGTTGACAGGGTTGTGACAGCTAGCAACTGCCATTGCACAGCCAATTTAGAAGCAGCAGCGTGTTCTGGTGGTAATGAATTCATCTCTGAATCCAACAGCACTTGGACGGTGGGAGGGGATGTGGCTGGATTTTCCATTTCCAGGGCTGTGCACCAGTAAGCCGTGAAGCTCATACAGTGACAAGATGCAACTGCTAGACTCCACAAGAAGGTATTAACTCACTACCACGCCTGGCCAGAGGCTCCCTTCCAAAGAGCCCTCACCTCCCACCCCTCAGAGGTCCCTCTCAGGCTGTGCGGAGCTCTTGCCTGGATGGTCAAGAAGTCTCTACCACTGCACTGCTCAATAACTTAGAAAACAATATGAAAAGCACCCTTAGCATTGTACAACTGGAGCAGGGAGCGGAGTCTCCTTTACAAGTTCAGATCAGAACCTGCTTCCACTCACCCCCAATTCTCCCTTCCTCTTCACCCTGGTCCCCACGGCCGACTCTCCTGGCTCATTCCCTGAGTCAGAACCCCTGTGAGTGTGGCCCCTGCACTCCCCACACACACTCACATGCCAGTGCCTTTGACCAGAGCAGCTTTCCCACCATTCCAGTCAAACAAGTCCCTACTCATCCTGTAAAACTCAAAGGCTGCCACCTTCCCCATGATATCCCTCTCTCCTGGCTCTGATTTCCTTTTTTTCTTTTTCTTTCTTTTTTTTTTTAAGACTCTGTCACTCTGTCACCCTGGGTGGAGTGCTCTGGCATCATCATAGCTCACAGCAACCCCAAACTCTGTGCTCAAGCAATCCTCCCGTCTCAGCCTCCAGCATAACTGGGACTACAGACGCCTATCACAACACAGGGCTAGTTTTTTCTTTCTTTCTTTCTTTCTTTCTTTCTTTCTTTCTTTCTTTCTTTCTTTCTTTCTTTCTTTCTTCCTTTCTTTTTTTTCTTTTTGAGACAGAGTCTCACACTCTGGATGGAAAGCCTTCTCCACCAGAACCCAGGACAAACCTCCCTCCCTCTGTGACTCCTGTCCCATTAGGGCTCCAGAGCACTCGCCACACTGTGCTCTAATGTCTGAAGACAGGGGTGGTCTACGTGTCCCAGGTTCCCTCCAGGTGGGCGCAGTGCTTTGCATGCAGCAAGTGCTCAATGCATGCTATGGGCACCACAGCAGATGTTCAGAATGGTGGAAAGAACATCCTAAAAACAATTACCCTGATCTCTGCCCTTCCTAGGAAGAGCAGATATAAAACGCTTTCCTGTCTTACAAAAAAATACTTGCAAATCTTTTGCCAAAAATCTCTGCAAGTGATGACCACAAATGCTGTAGGTGAGCAGAAAGGTTAGCTGTGCTTAAGACATCAGTTCACCACAGAGTCTGACCACAGGGCGGTCTATCCAGACTCCTCAGCAGAGACCCCCCCAGATGTCGTAAGTTATTTTTATGGGAAAGCCACACCTTTAACGACCACCTTCCCTTCCACCAATGAGAAATCACTGCCTTTTCCTAGTCTTGTTTAATGGTAACACAATTTCAATCAAATAGTTGGAAAGAAAGCCACTGAAACTCACTTCGAAAGTGTCCTATGTCAGAAAGCGGTAACATGATGATTAAAGGTACTCCTGTTTCTGTGGTCAAGTCCATGTCTGATAAAGCCAAAATATTATTTTTAATTAGATTTTTTTAAAAGCTAGATGATACATCTAAAACTTCAATTTCAATAAATAAGGATCTCTATTACAAAAGATCTCCACCAAAATTGCCTGCTGTGCCCTGCTTTCTCCCTGAGTAGGTGGGTTCCTGGGGGAGGCCAGGGAGAAGGGGCTGGTCCAGCAGAGCTTCTCTGAGGCCAGGCTTCCTGGGGTCCCCTGCCGCCTCCCTCCACACCAGTGAATAATGAAACCACCAGACCAGATTCCAACAGCTCACACTGAGACAGCTGTGTTTCTTTCTCACTCAACACCCTCTCTTAGCAAATGAAGGGCACTGATTCATGGATAGGAGACAAATATCTCAGGCCATTTTTTTTTCATACACTGACAAGAAGTAAATTAGGGAATCGTGTAGGTACAATGCGCGAGTCATCATCCCTTTCTGTTGATCACATGTAATTTACATCTTACAAAGATGTGAATTCCTGCATTCTCACTCCACAAGGAAAATCTCAATGATTTATTCATTTCAAATGAAAAATAGAAGGTAGATGAGAAGGATGACTTCACAGACTGCGTCGTTCTCGGGGCACTGGTGCGGGGCTCTCTCGCGCACTGCCTGGAGGGCTCCCTGCGCAAGTCCCTCTAATTAACAAGGTGAATCAGGCGGCAGCTCTCTAATTAGTGAGCATGACAAGCCAGGGGAAACAGGCAGGCCGACTGGTACACATAGCTGGCCAACAAAGGCACGGCACATTCCAAGTGGAAAAAAAAAAAAAAAAATGCAGATTTCTTCAAAATAACCATAGAAAGTAAGATGGGGGGGAAACCCACCTATTTTTAATTCTCATATTTCATATGTATTTCTTCTTTATTCTCGGGGATAACAGGCTCCTTGATAAGACAGGGTTTACCTCCATTCTTTCCACAACCTTTCCAGGCAAACTTCCTTAAAACATAGGCGTTTAGGGGGCTTCCCACTTGGATTCCCGCCTCTGCTGCCGGGGGTTCTGTTCCCCCGTCTCACTTATCATGCCTATCAGTCCTTCTTCCTGTCAATAAACTCTGCCCTGTCATTTAAAGAATTAAAAATAAAGAAATAAGCAAAACATTGGCATGTAAAAAAAGTGTTTTGACCCATATCTCAGTGTGTAGGGTGTCAGCCACATACACCAAGGCTGGCAGGTTCAAACCCAGCCCAGTCCAGCTAAAATCAACAATGACAACTGCAACAGAAAATAGCCAGGCATTGTGGCAGGCGTCTGTCATTCCAGTTACTTGGGAGGCTGAGGCAAAAGAATCACTTAAGCCCAAGAGTTTAAGGTTGTGGTGAGCTGTGATGCCACAGCACTCTACCAAGGGCAACATAGTGAGACTCTGTTTCAAAAAAAAAAAAGAAAATTTTATTTTACTGTGGTAGGAAAACCCACTTCTGAGATATACCCTCTTAACACATTTTAAGTGTACAATGCAGTGTTATTACCTCAAGGCACGGGGCTGTACTGCGGGTCTCCAAAATCTAGTCATCTTGTTGGACTAAAACTTTGTGCGTGTTGATTGGTAACTGTCATTTCCTCCACCCCCAACACCTGGCAACTACCATTCCATGTTTTGATTCTATAAATTTGACTAGGTGCCCAGGCATGGTGGCTCATGCCTGTAATCCTAATGCTCTCGGAGGCCAAGTCAGGTGGATTGCTTGAGCTCAAGAGTTTGAGACTAGCCTGAGCAAGAGCAAGACCCCATCTCTACTAAAAATAGAAAAACTAGCCAGGAATTGTGGTGGAGGCCTGCAGTCCAAGGTACTGGGGAGGCTGAGGCAAGAGGATTGTTTGAGCCCAAGCTCATTGCTGTGAGCTATGATACCATGGCACACTACCCAGGACAACAGACTCTCTGTCTCAAAAATAAATAAATAAGTAAATAAATAAATAAATTTGTGTTAAATATCTTATCTAAGTGGAATCATTTCTTTGTCTTTCTGAAGACACAGACATTTTTGCTTAAAATATCAGCGTCTTAGTTGGAAGTGTATGGCCCGTGTATATATGTATTTTAGTATAATCAGCAGAACCTGCCATTATGGTTATTCTTCCCAAAACCCTAGGTGTCTGATCTAAAACCCTATTAGTCCCACAAGATACCCTGAGAGGAGCCCCGAAAGGCAGAAACAGGTGGAAATTCCTGCTCTCCAAAGAGGGGCTCTCCCCAACAGGCCCACCCATACCAGAGACACCAGCCTGAGTCAAGGCTCGCCTTGGCTTTCACTGGAAACAGGCCTGGCCCACTGGCTGTTTGCCCTAATTTTACCTGTGTTTGCTCATCTGCCAGCCAGAGGCTTTCCTTCCAGTATTGCTAGCTTGTATTTCTGAGTATGTCCAGCAGCTGGGGAGGAGTCCTAAGGGCTGCGCTGGCCTCCCTGCATCAGCCATGCTTCCTGGGTGTGGCCTGTGGCCACCCACAGCACAGCTGTAGCTAAGAGCTCACTGCAGCCCACAGTGGTGGGGACATCACATTCCCCTCCTGACTGATGCCTCCAGAGGACACGGCCCAGTTGCCCCCTTGAAGCCTGCTGGCTTTGACCTCTCTGGGAACTGTGAGTGACCTCTGCGTGCTTTACAGACCTGCAGCTTTCTGGGGAGCTGGGAAGGCATTTTCCTTTCTCATCAAGGACCAGTTGTTAGATAGGTGCTTAAGACAGTCTCAATGAAGGGAGAATATTCTGACTCAGATGCAGATACAAAAACCTCCTTTTGAACACCAGGCCGGGGCCGCCAAACACCACAGGAGGCATGTTCTCTGGAGTAGGCACTGACGTTGCTACTGTTTTATAGACAGGGAAATTCAAGAGGGTTAAAAAGTGTGCCCAGAGTCCCTCAGCTAGAAAATGCCCCTGGAAGCGGAACATGGACTCTGGGTTTATAACCCCACCTGCCCTGCACCTCCATCTCCTAAGACTCAAGTTCCCCATAGACTTGCAGACTGAAAGACGTCACTTCATAAAACTCATCATCACTCTCTGCAAACGCTGGCCATGACAGCAAACCCTAAAGCCAGTGAGCATCTCAGCACCTTCTGCCTCTCTCTGGAGAGAAATAAGAATGACAGGTTTAGAAATGTGAGGACCCTGCTGAGGACAGCCTTACCTCTGCACCATTAGTCTCCCAGAAAGACTGAAACTTGTAAAACATTATTTCAAAGCAAGTACAGGAGAACCCTCATAGGTGGCCACCTCCCTACACTGACACCTTCTTAAATTGACCTAATCTTCATAGACCCGACCTGCCCCCATGTACATGTCAGTATGATAGTGCTGGTTCCTTATGCTGACCACCTCTGTAAGTTGGCCAGTTTGTTGCAGTCTCTTGAGTGGTCAACTTACAAAGGTTCTATTGAATATGTGAAAGAGATGTGAAAAGTCACGGAGGAAGAATATCAGTCAAAAGAAGCAGCCAAAGGGAAGCCCAGCCAAATGGAAGGCTCCACTCTGCCACCACCTGGGGATCAGCCCTTCTGGCAGCTCCCAGATTTAAATATTCTAAGGTTTCCTCTGCATCTGAGCAAGCATCCCTCTACACGCCTCATCCCTCTTGAACTCTTCATCCAACCATATTGTGTCTCATCTTCTCATTAACTCAACACTTGGGCGTTTCCAGCACACACTGGGCCTCAGGAACTGCTGTCATGGAGGGGATAGCCACGGTGGCCCCTGCCCCCTCCTTACACACAGGCCCTCTTTGCCTGCAGGAGCGTTCTCGGCCTACCTCCAGTGCCCGCTCCTCCCCGAACACTCCCCTGCTCTCCCTCACGGCCCCCAGGAGTCCTCTCCCTCCTCTGACTCCTGTAGGTCCCTGTTGGTGCCTCCTGGAGACACTCATCATGCAGACATAGACTGTCATCCATGTAGCAGAACTGTCAGACAGTCAGACCTGGGCTCAAATTCTGCCTCTGCCAATTTCTAGCCATGATATCTTACTTACAGCCTTGAATTTATATATATTTTTTTAATCTGGAAAAAGTAGAAATAACCCTCCCGATTTGGCAAGTTGGGAAGAGGATTAAACAAGATAAAGTTATGAACTGTCTTCATGGGGGATCTGGCATATAGTGGGTGCTGAGGAATAATTTCACAATTATTTTCATTTTTGGAAGTGCATGGTGTAACAAAAAGATGATATATGCATGAACTGCAATGATGTCTGCTCCCAAACTCAGGCCAGTCATGAACTAGCTTGTGTGACCTTGTACAGGCCACTGAGCCTCAGTTTCCTCCTCCACAAAATAGGGCTAAGGACTCTCAGGAGAGGAGCAGTAGCTACCAGACCACTCAGCACAGGGGCCCTTCCCATACCTGTCAGGCAGAAGCAAGGACTTGGAAACTTCATCAGGTGTGCCTGAACTTGACAAAGAATTTGAACAAGGGAGCTGCTCTCAATAAATTGAGTATTTGTGAAGAAATGAGAAGCAAAAATGCCATAGCTTCACGTTTCACTGTGATTTTTATTTTTAAGCCATTTGCCTTTCTAGGGTCTCAGCCTTTTCAATCTACAAAATGAGACAAAAATCTGTCAACCTCACTAAATCGTTTCCAAAATTAATACTTTTGTTAAGAGATGAGTATAATTGCGATGGATGTGTTACTTAGTTCAATGTAAGCATTTCACATTGTATACTGAACCCCGTAAATGCATCAATGTACAAAGTTATGATTTAATAAAAAACAATTAAAAATAAAATAAAATGAAAAGAAAAAATTAAAAATAAAATTAAAAAACAAAATTAATACTTTATTTATATATTTATTTATTTAGAGACAGAGTCTCACTATGTCACTCTCAGTAGAGCGCTGTGGTGTCACAGCTCACAGCAACCTGTCCCAGCTACTTGGCAGGCTGAGGCAAGAGGATCACTTGCGCCCAAGAGTTTGAGGTTGCTGTGAGCTATAGCGCCATAGCACTCTACCCAGGGCAACACAATGAGACTCCGTCTCAAAAAATAATATTAATAATAATAATAATTAATTAAAAAAATTTAAATCAGGTATTTCTGGTTGCTTTCAATGGAAAGTCTGGGCAGGGTCCCTCATCCATTGTACTGCCAATATGGGAGTCCTCCAAAGCAATGTTTCCAAAACGCCAGAGAGATCATTCTGCTTTGCTCCTTAAACGTCGTCAGCAGCTCCCCACTACTTTCATTGTCACGTGGAAACTCCTGGGCTTGATACCCAGAAGCTTTTTGATCCGGCCCCCAGCCTCTGCGCCCCTCTCTGGCCTCACTGAGAGGCCTGTTATGAGATACTCAGCAACTTGCTCGGCATCCTCTCTTCTCTACCCCAACTTTTTTTTCTTTTTTGAGACAGAGTTTCACTATGTCACCCTCCGTAGAGTGCTATCACGTCACAGCTCACAGCAACCTCCGACTGTTGGGCTTAAGTGATTCTCTTGCCTAGCTGGGACTACAGGTGCCCGCCACATCACATGGCTATTTTCTTGTTGCAGTTGTCATTACTGTTCAGCTGGCCCGGGCCAGGTTCGAACCCACCAGCCTCGGTGTATGTGGCTGGCACCGTAACCGCTGTGCTACAGGCGCCGAGCCTCTCTACCCCAACTTTATGGCACAGCTCAGGCACCTTCCCTCCAGGCAGCCACCCACAACTCCGTCTGGGTTTCTGTTACATGACTTGCCTTCATCGCACTATAAATCAACTGTTTTCTGGATCAGTCCCTAGTGAAAACAGAACCTATTTTTCTAGCATAAGCTATACCCCCATAATCAGAGTTTAACACATATTAATGTCTTTTTTTTTTTAGACAGAATCTCACTATGTCACCCCTGGGTAGAGTGACATAGCATCATAGCTCACAGGAACGTCAAACTCTTGGGCTTAAGCAATCCTCTTGCCTCAGCCTCCCCAGTAGCTTAGACTACAGGTGCCCACCACCACACCTAGTTAGTTTTTTTCTTTTCGTAGACATGGGGTCTCACTGTTGCTTAGGCTGGTCTCGAACTCCTGAGTTCAAGCAATCCACCCGCCTCGGCCTCCCAGAATCCCAGAGTGCTGGGATTACAGACGTGAGCCTCCACGCCCATCGACATATTAATGTCTGCAATGAATGAGCAGATGGATGAGTAAATACACATTACTGCCGTGGTTCGGAGGCTATAGAGCGCTAGCGTGGATTAAGAAGACTTCGTAACAGGGGTCTGAGACAGAGACATCATCAGCTTTAAACTTAGAAAAGATTCAGATCATCCTAACAAAATGCTAATTTTTTTAGACGTTCAATGTCTCACAATTTCTCCCAATTCTATGTTTTGAGCCTTTTCTGCAGAAAAAACTCAGGCAGTTAAGTTGAAGCAGCATTGTCCCCACAGGCCTGCATTTTCCTAACAAAATTCTGAGCAACATAGGGTATCTGTTTATGATTTGCTTAAAAAAACAGGTCAGGTCAGGTCTTACCAAGCAGAGGGAAAGGAAGCAAGAAATCCTGTTGAAGGCAAGGGAGAAGCTCAACCTTTCTCCTAAGAAAGAAGGTGGTTGATCTGTGCTGGAGTTGGCCTGCCTGTACTCTCACTGAGGCACGAATCTTCACTCATAATGGCTACAGAGAACTGTCCCTGCTTCCTCCCCACCTTACAGATTTGTCCGGCACCTGCATTTTTACCCTCCACCATAGTTCAGTTTGAAATACAAACCCAAGAACTTTACCTAACAAATGCAATCAGTGTAACCTGGCTTATTGTACCCTCAATGAATCCCCAACAATAAAAAAAAAAAGAAAGAAAGAAAGAAAGAAATACAAACCCAAGAAACACAAAAACTCCAACTGGGACAAGAAATTATATGCAAAGACATTAATTTTCACTTTTATTGTTCCAGCTGTTATACTGTTAATTGATACAACCTATTTATTCATAAATAAATGTATTCATAGCAAAAATATGGAAAATCAAACCTGATATAATGGTCTGCCTAGAGATTTAAATTTCTTCAACCTTAGAAAATTCTCAAATGCAATTATTATTTGGTGGCTGGAAAAATCTTAACTTATAGTACTGTCTGCAGTTTGGTGAAGATGTGATTTCTTGATTTGGTGATTTGGGGTAAATGAGTATGTTTTCACAATTCTAAACGCAGGGTCAAAATTAAGGCTATAGGTGGCACCTGTAGCTCAGTGGGTAGGGCACCGGCCACATACACTGAGGCTGGTGGGTTCAAACCCGGCCTGGGCCAGCTAAACAACAACAACAACAAAAAAAAAAAAAAAAAATAGAAAAACTAGCTGGGTGTTGTGGCAGTTACCTGTAGTCCCAGCTTTAGGTTGGGAGGCTTGGGAGGCTGAGACAGAAGGAACACTCAAGCCCAAAAGTTTGAACAGTGAACTATGACACCACAGTGCTCTACCCAGGGTGACAGAGTGAGACTCTGTCACTAAATAAATAGATAAAATTTACAAGTAAACATGCCTTTTTCTCTCTGGGCTAGTTCACAGCAGGAATCTTGGCAAGGTGAGTCCACTTTGCAGATGCAGACTTGCCTTCAGATGGACAGTTCCAGGACCTACATGGCTGCGCAGAGTGGGAGAAGCCACTTGGCCAGGATGTCCGGCCATATTCTTCAATATATGGTCATCATGATGGAGGTGATATTCAGTCTCTGTCCATCTGATCTCACTCCTCTCCTCAGACGGGTCTGAACTTGAGCGGCGAACAAGGGCCTCCTTTATCAGCGTCTCAGACCCCAACTGGAAGGGGCGTCTTGTCAGAGCGAGAAGACTGATGGTCGTGGGACACTTTACATAATCATAATTGACTAGACTCAATCATCAGTTTAGGAATTTCACTTATTGATTATCCTCACCGAGCTGGAGGACAATTGTAATTTGTTAATTAGCTTACTTTTTATGGAGTTTTAAATCATTAAAATTGTTCCTTATTTTTGTGGGAGCGTTTACTCCCTATAGAATGCAAAATTGGAACTTTAGCCATGGCACTGTAATGCACGCAGGGTTTTAGCTATTTGAACTCAAATTGTAATGGAATAACCAAAAGGTGCTAAAGAGTTATGACTTTGTAAAGCTCAGGCACTTCTGCTTCCTTTGTATGTATGAGGGGACTTCAGCTGGAGCTGTAAGATGTTAAGGAAAGCCTCAATCTTAAAATACCTTTCCTCCATCTCTTAATGTTTCTGGAATCAAGATGTCAAGAAAAGCTCACCAGAGCTCTCTTTCATGATCAAAGGTGTGATGCATTCTAAAATTTGTAATGCTTGGGAATCAAGGACTGTGGATGCCCAGCCCCTGGGCTGGCGGCAGTCCTCCAGCTTGAGCTAAGTGATAGGTGCTCAACAACAGCACTTGGGACAGCTTGCCTGATGGTTTCTGACATGCTGCTCGGCTGTATTTCCTGGCAATCTTGCTTGGCTTTTATTTCTTGGGAGGTTGGGGGTTTCTGGAGAGATTGGTGGAGTTGTATATCCAAGTAGGCCATTCTCCGTGACATAGGGAGGAAACTGATTAAAGAATACATGACATCCTTTGTTCCTAGGCTTCCCTGAATTCCTGCAGGGCCCATTTAAAGAGTGTCTCTGAGCCCTCAAAGTCGACCTTACTGTAAGTCCTGCTGGCTGAGCTAGAACCAGGACCCCGAGAAAAGTGGCAGCAGAAGGAAGTTGGCAGGACAATCTACCTGCTAAAAACACAGCCTGGTGAGGGGGCCTTTGGTTGGAATGATAGAATATGCTGAAACACTGGTCTAGGCAAAAGGGGGAAAGCAGTAGGAGGGAGGCTACCTACGACAGAGGACGGAAAGTGACCCCGAGTTGCAGCCTGTGGGAATTAAGTACAGTTCTGCTATGTTTGTGTATGCAAATTAGAGATGAGGCAGAAGTAAGCATCTAACATTCCCAGCTACACAAAACATTTCTTTACTGGACCCATGCAAATGATAAGAATGATAACAATAATGATAATATAAAAAGAAAGAAAGCAAAAGAACCAGTAAAGAAAGAGTTTGGGGAGGAGATTACATTCACCCTCACAGAGCAGAATGTTTGGCTTAAATGTTGCTGGCTAGGAAAATATGCTCCCCTCGTTTGAAAGTGTTTATATTCAAAAGAATTTCTGTATTGGATTTATCTATAAGCCCAGGCAGAGGTGATGGTGAATATAAATTAGAGACAAAGAGTCTTCTCCAAGCCATAACACAACCCCAGGCAAGGCAGAGGATTCACCAGCAATAAAACAGCACTATCCAGCCCGGGAAAGGGCACAACCCCAGGCCAAACATTCTCATGGCAATTTGCAGAAGCTCTAATCTGGAGGTACAACGTGAGGGCAGTTATTCCATGTGGTTACAGCCTCGCATGTGTAAAACGATCCCTTTCCTGGCTCCGTAGTGCTCTGCCATTCCCCCATAATCACAGAGTGTAAGGAAAATAACCACTCCAACTTTTAGGGTGTTTCCACCCCCAATATCAAGGTGAACCCCTACCAGCTACATTTGTACCACGAGACTAGGGCCATAGCTGGCTGGACCAGGGGCGACAAGTGACTGGCTGAGCCAATCTGATACTGAGAATGAGAATTCATGTATAGGGCTCCATGCCTGTGGCTCAAGTGGGTAGGGCGCCAGCCACATACACCTGAGCTAGCAGGTTCAAATCCAGCCTGGGCCCACCAAACAACAATGACGGCTGCAACCAAAAAATAGCCAGGTGTTGTGGCAGGTGCCTGTAATCCCAGCTACTTGAGAGGTAGAGGCAGGAGAATCGCTTGAGCCCAGGAGTTGGAGGTTGCTGTGGGCTGTGATGCCAAGGCACTCTACCCAGGGTGACAGCATGAGGCTCTGTCTCAAAAAAAAAAAAAGAATTTGTATATAGAAGGGAAAAACACAACAATCTACACAGGATACTTCTGTGGCCAGATGTGTGGAGGTATTTCCCCACACACCAAGCAAGCAATCGTGCAGATTCTCCAGAGGACACCAGCTCAGTGGCCTCTACTTCAATGCAATTCTGACACTATTTACATGGAGATAGCGTCAGATTCCACAGGCTGAGGGCTCAGTCCCATGAGACTGCCCTCCTCCCATCTCAGATCCAGTTGCAAGCACAGTTATGACTGTGCTTCCAACCAACTGGCTATAAATCAGGGTTCTTACAACCTTCTTCTTGGGTTTAATTCATTTGCTAGAGCAGCTCACAGAACTCAGAAAAACACTTCATTTACTTTTACCACTTTATTAATAAAAGATAAAATAAAGGATACAGATGAACAGCCAAATGGACAAGGCCCTTCCATAGGGCAAGGTATAGAAGAAGGGGTGTGGAGCTTCTGTGCCCTCTCCAGATGCACCACCCTCCCGGAACCTCCTATCTGGAAGCTGAATCCTTGCCTTTTGCAAGTTTTATAAAGGCTTTGTTATTATTATTATTACTATTATTATTATTTATTTTTGCAGTTTTTGGCCAGGGCTGGGTTTGAACCCACCACCTCCAGTATATGGGGCTGGCACCCTACTCCTTTGAGCCACAGGCGCCACCTAAAGCCTTCATTATTACATAGGCATGATTGATTACACTGATGGCCCCTCTCTCCCATCCCCAGAGGTTGAGGATGAGCTAAAAGTACCAACCATCAAATCATGCCTTAGATTTCCAATGACCAACCCCTAACCAGAAGGTAGGGCACCCCAGCCACCAGTCATATCATTAAGCATACAAAAGATACTCATCACTCTGGAGAATTCATAGGTTTTAGGATCTGTATGTCAGAAGAGAGGAGAAAAAAAAAAAAAAAAATATATATATATATATACTCATATATACGTGTGCGTGTGCTATGTAAGGTTCCAGGACTATAGAGTAGATGAACTTTTCCTTTTTTCCCTTGCTAAGTACAACTAAACACCTTTGATGTTACATATAAAATGAACACAGGGAAACTCTGAAAAGTGGAGAGAAAAAGCAGACTACCTATGGATCTTAGGACCCAAGAAATGACATACTAGTGAGTTCTCTGGATTTTCTTCTTACTTTAAATATCCCAGACTTGTAGCTAAAGAATCTGCAATCTGGAAACACTAAAAATGCATAGACAAAAAAAGAAGAAGGAAAAAGAAAGAAAGCTCAAACAAAATCTGTTCTTTCTGGCCAAAGGACCAGGAAAGAGGCAGGTTAATAAGCCAGAAAACTTTCAGACAATAACTTCTCTACTCCAGCCAAACACTACAGAAAAAAAGTTGGCCAGCAAAGGGTGAGAAAGAATCTAGATTTCAATCGTCACCAGGCTGTAATGAAGTCCCCCAAACCCCTTACCAGGCTCAGAGAAGGCCAAGTAAGGAGCTAGTATTCCCATCCCCATCTGGCAGGAATGAGGCTCTCTTTACTCTCCCAACTGGAGTGGTGTCAGATGAGACCTACAGAAGAGTCACCACTCCCCTGCAGCAAGGAGGCCACCTCAATTTCCCCCCATGGTATCAGTGAAGGTCACACGGAAAGCAGTAATGAAATACTCTTATCCCTCCCAGCCAGGGTGATATCAGCACAGAACTACTGGGGAACTGGAACTCTCACCCCCAACCAGCAATAATGAGGAGCTTGCTTCTCAGGTGTCAACAGAAGCCAAGCAAAAACCTGGACTTCAACCAACCCTTGGCAGTAATGAGACATCACCCCCATTCCTCTGCTGGAGTGGTGTCAAAAGATAAAGTAGAAGGTTTAAATAAGATCCAGATTCTCAAAACATAATACCCAAAATGTACAATCAAAAATCAATCTTACCAAAAACCAGGAAAACTCAAAAGTGAATGATAAAAAATTATCAATAGATGTCAAAGCCAAGAGGACAGATGTTGGAATTATTTGACAAATATTCTATAGCACTCATTGTAAAACGTTTCAACAAGCAATTACAAACGAGTGTGAAACAAATTTTTAAAAATCAAGCTAGACACAGTGGTTCATGCCTATAATCCTAGAACTTTGGGAGGCTGAGAGAGGATAATCATTTGAGCTCAGGAGTTTGAGACCAGCCTAAACAAGAACAAGAATTCCATGTCTACAAAAAAATAGAAAAAATTAGCCATGGCTGGTGGCAAGTGCTTTTTGTCCCAGCTACTCAGGAGGCTGAGGCAGGAAGATCACTTGGGCACAGGAGTTTGAGGTTGCTCTGAGCTATGATGATGTCCCTGCAGTCCACCCAGGGCAACAGAGCAAGACCCTATCTCAAATAAAAAGAAAGAAAGAATGAAAGGAAAGAAGGAAGGAAAAAGGGAAGGGAAGGGGAAAAGGACAGAAAAGGGAAAAGAAAAGAGAAAAGAAAATCTCAGAAAATAAATAAAAGCTATAAAGAGCAAATGCAAATTTCAGAACTGAAAAATTCAATAAGGGAACTTTTTTTTTAACTTAGTGGATGGGCTTAACATGGAGGTAACAGAGGATAATGAATAGAGGATAAAATAAGTGAACTTGAAGTTTAGACAACAGAAATTACCTAATCTGAATGACAGAAAGAAAATAGACCAAAACAAAAACAAACAAAAAACCAGGGCCTTAGGTACTTGTGGGACTATACCAAAGATCTAACACTGGCCAGGCACAGGGGCTCACGCCTGTAATCCTAACACTCTGGAAAGCCAAGGCAGGTGGATCTCCTAAGCTCAGGCATTTGAGACCAGCCTAAGCAAAGTGAGACCTCATCTCTACTAAAAATAGAAAAACTAGCCAGATGCTGTGGTGGGCCCCTATACTCTCAGCTACTCAGGAGGTAAAGACAAATGGATCATTTGAGTCCAAGAGGTTGAGGTTGCTGTGAGCTATGATGCCACTGCACTCTCGCCAGGGTGATTGAATGAGACTCTGTCAAAAAAAAAAAAAAAAAAGATTTAACATTTATGTCATCAGATTCCTAAAAGGAGAGGATTAAGAAGGGGAGGCAAAAAGTATTCAAGAAAATAATGTATAAAAATTCCAAACCTGAAAACAACATAAGCCTATGGATTTGAGCAAACTCCAAACAAATAAACCCAAAGAAATCCACACCAAGATGCATAACAATCAAACTTCTTTGCTAAAGGCAAAGACTGTCTTCAAAGCAGTGAGAGAGAAATGACAACTAACCTAGAGGGGAAGAACAATTTGAGTGACTGAAGATTTCTCGTCAGAAACGATGGAAGTGAGAAGGAAATGGTACAACAATTTTCAAGTTCTGAAAGAAAGGGACTGCCAACTCAGAATTCTATATCGAGTAAAAATGTCTTTTAGAAATGAAGGGGAAATCAGGACATTTTCAGATAAGGAAAAACTAAGACAATTTTTTTTTTTTTTTTTTTTTTTGCCAGATACCTACTCCAAAAGAGTGGCTAACAAAAATTATTTAAGCAAAAATGAAATGACAAAAGAATGAATCTTGGAATATCAGCTGGAAGAAAGAACAAAGGAAAGAAAAATTTGACTCAATACAATATGTTTTCCTTTGCCGCTTAAGTTTTCTACATTCTGTCTGGCAGTCAAGTAAGAACGTATAACACCCCATAATGAAGTTTTAAATTTATGTTCAGGAAATATTTAAGAGGAGGAGTGAGTGTAAAGAAACATAAAAGGAGAGAAGATCATCAGGAGAGGTAAGGTGTCTTCACTTCAACTGGCAAAACATCAACACCGATAGCTGATAAGTTCTGCCTACATAATATAATACCTACAGCAACCATCGAGAAAACTGCACAAAAAGATATGGTGAAAAACACTACAAATGAATAAAAATAACATTCTAAAAAAAAAAAAATCCACAGAGGGGCAGGAGAAAGATAATCCTAACCCTCTGGGAGGCAGAGACAGGTGGATGGCTTGAGCTTCAGGCCAGCCTTAGCAAGATCAAGACCCCATCTCTACTAAAAACAGAAAAATTAGCAGAGCATTGTGGCAGGCACCTATCGTCTCGGCTCTTGGAGAGGCTGAGGCAAGAGGATTGATTGCTTAAGTCCAAGAGTTTGAAGTTGCTGCGAGCTATGATGCCACAGCACTCTACCCAGGGTGACAGTGAGAGTCTGTCTCAAAAAAAAAAAAAAAAAAAAAAAAAGTTAAAAAAAAGTTTAAAAAAAGAATATACTTAAAAAAAATAAAAAACAGAAAAAGCAAAGAGAAAACAGAAATTTAAATAGCAGACATAAGCCTAATATATCAATACTTAACAATTAAATGAAGTGACCTAAATACACTAATTAAAATACAGAGATTAGCAGGATAGATTGAAAAACATGAGCCCACTATATACTTTTATTAATAGAAACTTATTTCAAGTATAATGATGCAGGTAAGTTGAAAGTAAAAGGATAGGCTTGGCGCCTGTAGCTCAAGCAGCTAAGGCACCAGCCACATACACCAGAGCTGGTGGGTTCAAATCCAGCTTGGGCTTGCCAAACAGCAATGACAACTACAGCCAAAAAATAGCCAGGTGTTGTGGCGGGTGCCTATAGTCCCAGCTACTTGGGAAGCAGAGGCAAGAGAATTGTTTAAACCCAGGATTTTGAGGTTGCTGTGAGCTGTGATGCCACGGCACTCTATCCAGGGCAACAGCTTGAGGCTCTGTCTCAAAAAAAGAAAAAGAAAGAAAGAGAAGAAATCAAAAGGACAGAAAAAGATATATACTATACAAACGTTACTCAAAAGAAAATAGCAGTAACTATATTCATATCCAATAATTATAGCAGACTTCCCAGCATAAAAACTACCAGAGACAGAGAGGTACATTGCATCTTGACAAAAGGGTCAATCTACCAGGAAGACACAGCAATCATAGTTGTTTGCACCACCCAAGAGGGCTGTGAAATCTGTGAGCAAAAGCTGATAGAACTGAAAGGAGAAATGGCAAATGTTCACAATTATGGTTGGAGACTTCAACATTTCCCTCTCAAAAATTGATAGAAAAACTAGGCAGAGAATCAGCAAGAGTTCGGAATTGAATGATACAATCAACCATCAGACTCCAACCAAGATTTAGAGATACTTCACCCAACAGTAGTAGAATACACCTTCTCTCCAACTGTCCACGGAACATACACCGAGATAGATCATACCTTGGACACAAAACAAACTTGAACAAATTCAAAAGAATTGAAACTTTACGGGGTATATATTTTATAACACAATAAAATCAAACTAGAAATCTACAACAAAAAAGATAACAGGGAAATCTCCGAACACTTGGAAACTAAACAACAGACTTCTACATATCCCCTGTCAAAGAAGAAGTCTCAGGAGAAATCAGAATAAATTAAAAGTAACTGTTAGAATGCATAAGAATTATTCAGTTATGAAATAAACCCATGAAAAGCAATAGTAATGTTTAATTATAAAATATAAACGTAAAATAAGCCCACTCACAGTAACAACAAACAATATAATATCTAGGAATACACTTAACAGAAAATGTCCTGGAGTTTTATGGAAAACAAGCCTTGGACTTTCTTACTTGACTGCCAGACAGAATTTAGAAAACTCAAGCAACATAAAACTTAACTGAGGATCATAAAAAATCTTGGTAAATAGAAATGTTGTAGTTACAGGCAAATTCACTTTAAAATTTATATGGAGGCTTGGCCCTTGTAGCACAGTGGTTACGGCATCAGCCTCGTACACTGAGGCTGGCCGGTTCAAACCCAGCCCGTGCCAGCTAAGCAACAATGACAACTGTAACAAAAAAATAGCCGGGCATTATAGCGGGCACCTGTAGTCCCAGCTACTTGGGAGGCTGAGGCAAGAGAATTGCTGAAGCCCAGGAGTTAGAGGTTGCTGTGAGCTGTGACGCCATAGCACTCTACCAAGGGTTACAGCTTAAGATAAATCTACAAATATAGAACAATTCCAATAAAACCCTCATGGAATTCACCTGGGAAAAGAAATACCTGATTCAGCCATGAACATTATGCAAAAGAAGGGTAGTGGGGAGATTTACCATATGAAACATGGACATGTGGTAACGTTTCAATAATTATTTCACAGATGGTGGATTAGACGGATAGACCTATGGAACAGATTTAGAAAGATCAGAATCAGATCCACACCAATGTACAAAGTTAGTGCAAATTTATGTGCATAAAATAACTGTTTTTCACTGGCTGTCTAGTTGTTCATGGAAGGAGAGTAAGTCAGGACTCTGTCTCCCCTTTGTGCCAGAAACAGACGTCTCTGGTTGCTTTCAGAGAACAGACTGCAGAGGGTCTAGGCTGTATGGGGGGGACCAGCTCTGAGGCCCCCAGGATCCAGGTGACAGCTAACAATGGTTAAGAACAGGACAGTGACAGGTCTCTGCACCAAGTGCTTAGATTCTAAGTGGGTTTTAAAGACCAAAAACAAAACAGAATTTGCTGATGGGTTAAAAATGGGGGTGAGAAACGCTGGATTCCAGGATGACCAAGCAAGTGGAGAAGGGAGGCGCCTGGCCCTGAAGTAGCTATGTCGGCAGCAGCTGCAGGGTACAGGGAGGAGGGTGGTTCACCCAGCGCTGTGGGGATCCAAATGGGTAGGCAGCAAATCCAGAGCACGCACCTGAACACACACAGCGATTATGGGTTTCAAATTTTTCATAACGAATTATACTATCTTTATCTGATTTTATTGTCCAAAAAATGACTTTAAAAGCCACTGGCTGTATTTCATTTGGTTTGTAACTGCAGGATCATCTTCATTTCCGGGGTTAGCAGATTGGCCCCTAACCAGTGCAGAGGAGGTTGAGAAATTCACAAATTGAGAGTCTGTGAGGAGGAAGAGTTGAGAATCCCGGGGAAATCCTGGGCAGGAGGAAGGGTGCCCGGAATTCACACCACTCGGCACAGCTGCCGGGCTCCACCCTCCTAAGTTTTCCTTTTTCCTTCTTTAAGCACGGAACCTTCCCTCTGCCTAAAAAGACAAACAGCAGCTTAAATGTGGGCAAGACCTGGCTGGACAAAACATCTGGGTAAAGGAAGGAGTTGAATTCCATAAACATGTACTGAGAACTTGCTACTCCCAGGCATAGAAGGTATTAATTGGAACCCAACAGGGCATTTGCAGTGGAGTAGGGACAAACATCGCCATCATGAGCAAGAAAGGGCGAAAGAACGAACATTTATTAGGAATTGCTCAGCTGCCATTGATTTTGCTGCAACTGGGCTTACACAGAGGGAAGTGTGAACACTCCAACTCAAATGCCTAGACGCAGGGGTGAGTCCAAAGCATGTAACAAGCTGACCAGCACAGCCAGCAAGTAGTTAGGATGTCCTGGGCGACCGCCACTCCTGCCCAGGCAGGTGAAGGGGAAATCTACTGAGAAATGAGCTTACACTTTGTCCCCAAGGATAACATAAGCATCTTACAGGCAAGCAGCCTTCCTGCTTTTGTTTTCCAGAAGTCCAAGCTCCTTGAGGAGATAATGGTAGGGAAGAGAGGCAGGCGGGGAAAAGACTAGAATCTGTGGATGGGTCAGGACACAGACAAGAGAGTAATTTCTCCATCTGGAAAGGGACTGAGTTGGTTGGGGCCGCAAGCAGCAGGGACAGCTAGGTCTGAGCCTCCAGGCTGCCGGTGTTGGCTACAATCCCAGGTCCAAGCTCATGACCAAACAGGAGAGCCACCTGCCTTCAAGGAAGCAGCTGGCTTGGCTGGGGGGCTTTTGAGGTAACTGTGATGGACAGAAGATGGGCCTCTTGCTCCACTGTCCAGGCATCGAGGAAGCCTCCAGATTCCTGTGAGACACTCCATCCCTACCCCCCAGGATGACTGGGATCAAATTTCCTCCAACCCAGTCATATGGGAATTTAGAATCCAATTTATTTTGATTTAAAGGGAATAAAGGGAAGCTCCATTTCTTTCACACGGGGGTCTGTGGACAAAGACGAATAGACTTCACCAAGGTTTCAGAGCCCCTAGACATTTATTTATGGAGCAAAACTGGACGGGGGGGTAGACAAGAGGATGTTCAATCAGGGATGTGATTTTATAGCTCTCCAAAGACAGTTTCCTTCATTATACAAATAATCTTTTCACTCCTGCTGGAAGCAGCCTCTGGACTGGCTGCTGGCAACATAAACTTAACGAGGATACAGGCCCTGCCATTAGGGACATCAGTCTGGAGAAAGAGGCAGATAGGCCCACAAATGATTTCTGAACTCCTCATGGCCAAAAGAGAGACAGTTCCAGAATTGAGTGTGTCACTACTCATCTGAGGAGACCCTTTCTGCTTGGTCAGTGGTCAGTAACAAAGCATCGCCACCCAGAAAGACACGCAGATTGCCAGCTAAAATTTCAAGGATATCAACATACGCGGGGGAGTGCCTGGATAACTCCATCCAGTACAGTGCTAAGGTACAGCATCTCATACGGGGAACCCCTCTCTCTAAAGGACTCCCTAACCTACATATATTGTGAAATCACAGGGTAACTCCAGGATGCCGTAATAAACAATGCACCAGAATGACAACAGAGGAATAGGACCTAAAAAATAAGAACAGTCTACATGGAGGCGTTGTGTGCTTGAAGAACTATGCAAGATTCTTGGGCCTGACCAAGTGGCCCAGGCAGTCATGATTAATGCTCTCTTTGCCTTAGCCAGAGTCCCATCAGGAAATAAAGTACATTTGAACTGAAAAGGGTTTAATAATATGGGCAGGATGTAGGGAAACCACAAAAAATGGGCAGTACCCCAGGGCCAAAAAGAGCAGGGGGGCTTGGTGTCGCTAGCTCAGTGAGTAGGGTACCGGCCACATACACGGAGGCTGGCAGGTTCAAACCCAGCCTGGGCCTGTTTAACAACAATGATAACTACAGCCAAACAATAGCTGGGCATTGTGGCAGGTGCCTGTAATCCTAGCTACTCAGGAGACTGAGGCAAGAGAATTGCTTAACCCCAAGAGTTAGAAGTTGCTGTGAGCTGTGACACCACAGCACTCTATTGAGGGTGACCTAGTGAGACTCTGTCTAAAAAAAAAAAAATGAGCAGGGGTCCCTTGCCCTGACTGACCTACCCTGTTTTCCCAAAAATAAGACATCCTCCGAAAATAAGACCTACTTACAGGAAAGATAAGACGTCCCCTGAAAATAAGACCTAGCGCATCTTTGGGAGCAAACCTTAACATAAGACACTGTCTTATTTTCGGGGAAACAGGGTAGTAAGTGAGCCTCTTGCTATCTCAAGCAAGAGGCCCGTGTGAAGGGGACAGTTGGCAAACACTGTGATCCTTAGTAAGGGACTCAACCGGCCCGAGACAACCTGACAGGGAGGTGGCTGAAGGAATAAATATGTTGGCCTCCCTCTTTCCTCTCTCTGATCTTCTGCTGGGGCTCCCCCACTGGCTAGCTGGAACCAGAAAGCAGGTAGCACAGAAGCTGGTTGATGTATCTGTGCCAGTCAGCCTCCTGGAACAAGGATAGGGAGGGAAAGGGAGATAGGAGGGGTGGCAAATGGAAACAATGGGCATGCTTTTCCTCCTGAGACTCCGGGGAAAGGATGGTAAAAGACTAGAACAGATTTGTCCCCACACTCTGAAGGGAACAGGAGGGGCAATGTAAAAATAAAGGTACAGTTCATGGAAGTTGGGAGAGGGAAGGCAGAAAACTGAAAAGAGAAAAAGAAAGTTCAAGTGCCAATAGTCTTAATTTATAATCAAGATATCGTCCAGGGTGGGTGAAATAAGAAATAGAGATTTAGCGTGGCGCCTGTAGCTCAGTCAGCAGGGCACCAGCCACTTACACTAGGTTCAAATTCAGTCTAGGCTTGCTGAACAGCAATGACAACTGCAAACAAACAAACAAAAAATAATAATAATAATAATAGCCAGGCATTGTGGTGGGCACCTGTAGTCCCAGCTACTGGGAGGCTGAGGCAAGAGAATTGCTTAAGCCCAAGAGTTGGAGGTTGCTGTGAGCTGTGATGCCATGGTACTCTACCGAGGGCAATAACGTGAGACTCTGTCTCAAAAAGAAAGAAAGAAAGAAAGGAAGGAAGAAGGAAGGAAGGAAGGAAGGAAGGAAGGAAGGAAGGAAGGAAGAAAGGAAGGAAGGAAGAAAATAGAGATTTAATAAAGTTATGTAAAGTTACACATGTAACAATTAAAATTACGAAAAATAATGAGGTAACTACATTGTCCTAAGTGAACCAAAGAAGGTGAAAGGCCTATAAATTGAGTTAATTTTTATCTCAATTTAATTTCAATACAGCACAAACCTACTAGATAATGTTAAAGCCAAGACATTTAGAAATATAACATAAGCATGGTGTTTAGAAGACTGCCATAATCTCAAAGACTTATACTAGAAATAAACACAATTGCTGTGAAATTCTGCTTTCAATAATGAAAGACTACACTTTCATTAGAAATAATGCTTCTATAGACAGTAATTACTAGCCCTGAACAAAATAAAAACAACTATTTGAAGGGTGTAGAAAGTAACCCAAAGCAAGTGTAAAGAGAAGATTCAACCCTGGAAAGAAGGGAACTTCACTGGTTCTTACTGATTTCCCCTGAAGGCCCTTCCTAGTCTGCAAGAGGTGGAGCGGCTAAGACTGAAACAGAGAGGTGGAAACCGAAAACCTTCTGTATAGCTAAGGAGACAACAACCAAAGCAAATAGACAACCTACACAATGGGAAAGGATATTTGCATGTTTTGAATCAGACAAAAGCTTGATCACTAGGATCTATAGAGAACTCAAATTAATCCACATGAAAATAGCCAACAATCCCACATATCAATGGGCAAGAGACATGAATAGAACCTTCTCTAAAAAAGACAGACAAATGGCTAGCAAACATGAAAAAATGTTCATCATCCCTAATTACTAGAGAAATTCAAATCAAAACCACCCTGAGATACCATCTAACTCCAGTTGAGAATGGACCACATCACAAAACTGCAGATGCTGGCATGGATGTGGAGAGAAAGGAACATTTTTACACTGCTGGTGGGACTGCAAACTAATACAACCTTTTTGGAAGGAAGTATGGAGAACCCTCAAAGAACTCAAGCTAGACCTCCCGTTTAATCTTGCAATCCCATCACTGGGCATCTACCCAGAAGGAAAAAAAATCTTTTTATCATAAGGACACTTGCACTAGATTGCTTATCGCAGCTCAATTTACAATTGCCAAAATGTGGAAACAGCCTAAATGCCCACCAACCCAGGAATGGATTAACCAGCTGTGATATATGTACACCATGGAATACTATTCGCCATTAAAAAAGATGGAGACTTTACATCCTTTGTATTAACCTAAATGGAAGTGGAACATATTATTCTTAGTAAAGCATCACACGAATGGAGAAGCATGAATCCTATGTGCTCAATTTTGATATGAGGACAACTAATGACCTAGTACACAGTGGGGGTGGGGGGTGGGGAAAGCAGAGAGAGAGAGGAGGAGGGAGGGGTGGGGAAAGGAAGAGCAGAGCAAAGCAAGGAAAGGGGGAGGGGGTCTCGGTGAGTGACACACCTCTTGGGGGCAAGACACAATTGTAAGAGGTACTTTACTTAACAAATGCAATCATTGTAACCTGGCTTCTGGTACCCTCAATGAATCCCTAACAATAAAAAAAAGAAAGAAAGAAAAGAAAAGAAACAGAAAGCCTGAGCTGGCTTGGGGTGTTAAAGCTAGAAGCACCCAGAGAAGCTGAAAATTGAAGGGAGAAAACTCAGGGGAAAAGAGCCGTGGGATAAGGAGTCACCATATTTGCACATAAACTCCCTGCAGAATCTTAGCTGAACTTGAACTGGGCATGTGCCGGGAAGTTCCAAGAAACATACTGAAAAACAATAGCTGGAAGACTGAAGAGATTTCAGCTGTCACCTACTGCAGGAGAGATGGTTTAGATCTGGAATCCTGCCAAGTTAGAGGGATTTAGTTAACACTCGTGCTTTCTGTAAAACCACAGACCTGCTGCACTTCAGAACTAAGACTACGGTCCAGGACTAAGGGTTTACCCTAAGAATGAGAGAAAAACTGAAACACCCTCACCCTGATAAAGTTGAAGAATCCTCAAGTTCAAAGTGATTAGCCACCAATTAGACTGCTTGACAGAACAAAAGGCAACATCCTTCAGAAAACTGTAATGGGATCCAGAGTTCCTACAATATATCAATATCATACAAAATGTCCAGAGCTCAGTGAGTAGGGCACAGGCCACCTATACCCAATCTGGCAGCTTCAAACCTGTCCTAGGCCAGCTAAACAACAGTGACAACTGCAACAAAAATGTAGCCAGGCATCACGGTGGGCACCTGTAGTCCCAGCTACTTGGGAGGCTGAGGCAAGAGAATAGCTTAAGCCCAAGAGTTTGAGGTTGCTGTGAGCTGTGACATCAGAGGACTCTACTGAGGGTGATATAGTGAGACTCTATCTCAAAAAAAAAAAAAAAAAAAGTCCAGGGTACACTTAAAAAAACTTCATACATACAAATAAACAGGAAAATGTGACCAATAATCATAGGGGGGAAATCCACTCAATAAAAATAAAACATAAGATGATACAGATGTTGAAATTAATAGGCAAGGACTTTAAAGCAGCTATTAAAATATTCACAGAATTGAACCTGGCCCCAGCCAAACTGTAACAAAAAATAGCCAGGCGTTGTGGCAGGCACCTGTAGTCCCAGCTACTAGGGAGGCTGAGGCAAGAGAATCACCTAAGCCCAGGAGTTGGAGGTTGCTGTGAGCCGTGATGCCACAGCACTCTACCCAGGGTGATAAAGTAAAACTCTATCTCTAAAAAAAAATTCACAGAATTTTTTCAAATTTCAGCAAAAAATATGAACTATAAAATTTTAGAACTGAAAAATACAATATTTAAAATGAAAACTTTACTGAATAATTATAACAATAGTTTAGATATGACAGAAGGGAGAATAAACATACTTTAAGATGAATCAATAAAAATTATCCGATATGAAGAACAGAGATAAAAGCTGAATAAAAACCCAAAATCTCAACAAACTCTGACAGTGTGGTCTGACAGTATGTGTGATTGAAGTCCTACATGGAGAAGGCAAGGAACATAAAATATTTCCAAAAGGATGGTTGAAAATCTCACAAATTTGGTAAAACAAGAAAGTAAAACTTACAAGTTCAAGAAGCTTGGAGTACAATTAAAAAAAAAAAAAAAAAGAATACAAAGAGGGTGGATCCTGTGGCTCAAAGGAGTAGGGTGCTGGCCCCATATGCCAGAGGTGGTGGGTTCAAACCCAGCTCCAGCCAAAACTGCAAAAAAAAAAAAAAAAAAAAAAAAAAAAAGAATACAAAGAAAATCACATCTAGTCACATCATAGTCAAACTTTTGTAAGATAAATATTAAAAAAAAAAAAAAAAAAAAAAAGTTGAAAGCAGCCAGAGAGGGGAAAAGAGACACATCATACCCAGGGAACAAAGATTAAAAGAAAAGAAGATCACTGACATCTCATGAGAAATAATAGAGGTCAGTTGACGATGGAATGACATCCTAAAGTGTTGAAGAAATATACTGTCAGCAGTGAATTCTGTATTCAGTGAAAATATCCTCCCAAAACGATATGGAATGAAGATATTTTCGGATAAACAAAAGATAAAATAATTTTTCACCACTAGACTGCTACTACAAGAAATGCTAAAAGAAACTGGCTAAACGAAACTGATACCCGATGGGGCCTTGAATCCACAGGACTGAAAAAAAACACTAAACATGGTAAGTATCCAGGTAAACATACCCAGGCTTCTTTCTTCTCATAATTTGTCTTTAAAGAGGACTGCTTAAAGAGAAATAATAGCACTATAGGGTGGTATTTATAAAGTATGTAGAAATAGGCTTGGCGCCTGTAGCTCAGCAGCTAGGGCACCAGCCACATACACCAAAGCTGTCGGGTTTGAACCCAGCCCGGGCCTGCCAAACAACAATGACAACTATAACTAAAAAATAGCCAGCATTGTGGCCGGCGCCTGTAGTCCCAGCTACTTGGGAGGCTGAGGCAAGAGAATCACTTAAACCCAAGAGTTGGAGGTTGCTGTGAGCTGTGACACCACAGCACTCTACTGAGGGCAACAAAGTGAGACTCTGTCTCAATAATAATAATAATAATAAAGTATGTAGAAATAAAAGACACAATGATGATGAAGGATGGGGTGAAGGGAGTGGATGACTGGACTGCCCCATTTTAAGGTTACTACGTCTGTGAAGTGTGAGCCACGAGCCGTGATGCAGAAAACCCGAGGTGTGAAATGAGAAGTGATAGGAGTCACATTTGCAATGGGAAAGGGTATAATTCCAAGGGAGATCTGGCAGGCTCAGAATGCATATTGCTACAGACAATTTTAGAGCAACCACAAAAAAATAAAAATATTATAGGAATAGCTAAAAAATCAATAGAGGAAATAAAACGAAACCCCAAAACTATGCATTAATCCAAAAAAAGAAAGACTAGAAAACAAAACAAACAAAGTGGTGAACTTATCCTCAATCACACCAATAATTGCACTAGCTGTAATTGATGCGTATGTTTCGATTGAAAGGCAAAGAATGTGAGCCTACATACAAGAGCAATATCCAACTATATGCTACCTATATAAAATACACTATAAAATATACTACAAAATATACTTTAAATATACAAGTAAAGAGTGGTTGAAAGTCAAAGTATTAAAAGGTATAAACCACACACAGTAAGCATAAGAAGGCTACCATGGCTATTTTAATATCAGAAAAGTAGACTTCAAGACAGTGAGTATCACCACAGCTAAAGTGGAAGATTTCATAATGATAAAAGAGTAAATCATTAGATATGATTATGCTAACTGTGTTTACCTAATAACAGAACTGCAAAATAGATGGAGCTAAAAAGATTAGGAGTAGGGCGTTGCCTGTGGCTCAAAGGAGTAGGGCGCCGGCCCCATATGCCGGAGGTGGCGGGTTCAAACCCAGCCCTGGCCAAAAACTGCAAAAAAAAAAAGATTAGGAGTAAAGGGGAAGGCAACAACCCTACGGTCATAGTTGGGTATTTTAACACCCTTCTCTCAGTAATTGATCAAAGAGGCAATCTGAAAATCTGAAGAACATTATCAAATAACTTTGCATAATTAACATTTACAGATCGCTGCCCTTGACAAATATACAACGCACGTTGTTTTCAAGTGCATGTGCACTTGCAGCATCCTCCAAGATAGGACCAAATGCTGGGCCTGAAACTAAGCCTCAATGAATGTCAAAGGAGTAAAATCTCAGACAGGACGTTCTCGTACCACAGCAGAACAAAATGACAAACCAGTAATCCCAAGACATCTACAAAGTCCCCCAATGTTGGAGAATTAAACAGCATACTTCCAAATAATGTACAGATCAAAGAAGAAATCACAATGGAAATTATAAAATACTTAAAACGGAATGCTAATTCAAACAACATGCAAAATTAGATAAAAGTCATTAAAAACCGTGCTTACAGAAACATTCACAATGTAAATGCCGTTATTAGGAAAGAATGAGTTAAAATCAATATTCAAAGTTAATATTTAATAAGCCAGAAAAAGAAGAACATTTACAAAATGAGGAGAAAAAGAAAAACTAACAAATCTCACAGTTAGTTCCTTGAAAGATTAATAAATTGATAAGAATATGTAAGAACTACCTATCAAGAAAAAAAAAAAAGACACAAATCACCAATATCAGAAATGAAAGAGGACAAATCATTATAATTTAAGAAATTATAAGGACAGTTAATATTAACAACTTTATGACAATAAATTTGACAACTTGGATGACATGGATAAAGTCCTTGAAAAACACAGCTTACCAAGAGAGACTCAAGAAGAAATAATTCTTTATCTATTCAGGAAATTGAACTGGTAATCAAAAACTTTCCAACAAAGAAAATTTCAAGCCCATATAATTTCACTGGTAGCTTTTATCAAGTATTTAAAAGGAAGAAATAATATCTAATAAATAATATCAATTTAATAGAAAATTTTTCATGAAATAGAAGAGAGAATGCTTTCAAACTCATTTTATGAGGCCAAAATAACCTAAATCAGTGATTTTTCACTGGTGTACCATGAGAGGATCTTAGAGGTGCTGTGAACATTTTTAAAGATCATTAAATTATTTTTGAAAGAAGTTCAAAGCACAGTAAGTATATTCTTCTTTTCACTCTTTTCTTGATCAACATAATTTAAGTGTGCCATGAAAGTTTAACTACAAATTCAAATGTGCTGAGATTAAAAAGGTTGAAAAACTCTGCCCCAAATTATATGTAACCCTGGTAAACTTAAGTTCATTTAATTTTCAGTAAAGATGCAAATGTTATTCAATGAAGTAAAAATTAGTCTTTTCAACAAGCAGCACAGTAACAACTGGCTATTTATATCCATATATGTTTCTTTATATGTAGATACAGTTACAATTTTTTAAAAGAATCTTACCTCCTACCTCACACAAAAAAACTAATGTGAATGAATCATAGAGCTAAACTTATAAACTATAAAACATCTATTTAAAAAAAAGAAGACATTTTTTCACAACCTTGTAGTAGGCAAAGATTTCTTGGAACACAAAAAGCATTGACTGTAAAACAAAAAAGAATTGATAAGTTGCATTTATCAAAATGTTGCATTTCTGCTACCCAAAAGATAAGAGGACAAGAGGAAGATATCGACTCTTGGGACTTCTCTTCAACATCGTACTGGAGGTTTTAGCCAGGGAAGTTAGGCAAGAAAAAAAATAAAAGGTACCCAGACTGGAAAATCAGAAATAAAACTATCTTTATTCTCAGACAACATCTCACAATCATGCATATAGAAGATCCTAAGGGACCCACTTAAAAAAATAAAATGACTAAACTAATAAGTGAGTTCATCAAAGCAAAGGGATCAACATATAAAAATCAATTTTATTTCCAAACATTGGCAATCAATAATCCCTAATGAAAATAAGAAAGCTGTTTCATTCACAATATGGCATTTAAAAGAATAAAATGTTCAGGAATAAATTTAACAAAAGAAGTGCAAAACACAGTCTGAAAACCATAAAACTTTGTTCAAAGAAATCAAGAAGATTTAAATGAATGAAGTTGCACTGCATTGTCATGGACTGGAAGACCCAATGTTACCATGACCAATGGCAATTCTGCACCAAGTGATCTAAGACTCCATGTGATCTCTATTAAAATCCTATTTGGCTTTTTTTTTTTTTTTTTTTTGCAGAAATTGACAAGCTGATCTAAAATTCATGTAGAACTGCAAAGGACGTGAATAGTTAAAACAATCCAGAGAATGCAGAACAAAGTTGAAGGACTTAAACATCCTGATGTCAAAACTTACTTTAGTGCCCCTGTGATCAAGACAGTGTGGGTCTGGCATAAGGATAGACATTTAGATCAATGGAAGAGAATTGAGGGTTAAAAAATAAGCCTATCGTTGCATTGCTTGAGCTTGGGAGTTCAAGACCAACCTGAGCAAGTGTGAGACCCCGTCTCTCCTACAAATAGACAAACTAGCCAGAGGTTGTGGCGGGAGCCTGTAGTTCCAACTACTCCGGGGGCTGAGGTAGGAGTGCGTGAGCCTAAGAGTTTGAGGTTGCTGTGAGCTATGATGACGCCGGGCACTGTACCCAGGGTGACAGAGTGAGGCTCTGTCAGAGAGAAAGAAAGAAAGAGAGAGAGAAAGGGATATAGGAAGGAGGGAAGGAAGGTAGGAAGGAAAAAAGGGAGAGAGGGAGGGAGGGAGGGAGGGAGGGAGGAAGGAAGGAAGGAAGGAAGGAAGGAAGGAAGGAAGGAAGGAAGGAAGGAAGGAGAAAGAGAGAAAAAGAGAAAGAGAAGGAAAGAAAGACATTTATGATCAACTAATTTTTGAAAGGGTACCAAGAAAATCCAACTGAGGAGGAAAGGATATCTTTTCAATAAGTGGCGCTAGGACAATTGGACAGTCACATGCAAAGGACTAAATTTGGACCTTTCTCCCACACGATACTCAAAATTTAGTTCAAAACAGATCACAGGCCCTAATGTAAAAGTTAAAACTTAAGACTCTTAGAAGAAAACATATGAGTAAATTTTAGTGGGTTTCTTAGGCAACACCATCTCAAAAACATGAGAGAAGAAAATACTTATCAATTGGAGCTCCTTACTCCCTCTAGTGGATCTAAAGTATAACCATATTTATAACTATTCCACCTTTTCTCAAACAATAGTAACAGATTTTACAATCACCACTCTAATCAGTGGCCTTTTAACGTTCGTTATGGTGAATTGAATTAATTTTACTTTCCTGTGCAGCAGGACATGAAGGGGTAGGAAGGCGTTTTCAGGGGTGATGGAAATGCCCTGTATCTTGATGGTTGGTGGTAGCTAAAAACTGTAACCTATTTATCAAAACCAATCGATTTGAAGGCTTCCAGTCTGTGTACGGATTTCACTGTATGTAAATTTTACTTCAGTAAAGATTTTATTTTACAAAGTGACTGTTCTGAGGAGTGGCATGAGAGGGAACATGAGCCCGGTTGCTACACTTTTCACTAGAAGCCTTTTGGTACTTCTTAAAAATTTTAAAAGCATGTGTATAAATTACTTTAAGCTTTTTAAGTTTTGAAAAATAGAGCACATGTCTAATTTGCTTCATAGGAGACAGAAGATGAGAAGAAATGTGCTATCCGAGAGGATATCATTTAGCATCAACAACAAGGCTTCCCCTCTTCCTTCCCTGGGGTTCCCCCAGCGTCAGAGCACCGGTCCAGGGAGACCCCCCAGGCGGTCCAGGAGCAGGTTCTGAGTCAGAAGAAGACTTGCTCTTGAAAGCTGCAATAGACATCAAGTCGGAATCATTTATTCCCTGTCGTGGGGCTACTGTACCAAACTCAGAATCTCTAAAAAATGAAAGTCAGAATCTCAAAAGCTTCAGTTTTTGAATGCTAAAGCTTATTTGCATATCAATATCGCCTCAGGACAGTAGGCAGAATTAGAAAATTAAGGAACTACATTAGAAGGGAGAGAAAGAAATAGGACACATGCAGGGAAGTCTAGAGCTCCCGTCTGTCACCCAGCCACGTTCGTAAATAAACAGCGAGATTGAGGATACCCTGGCTGCTGAATTTTGACAATACGGTTACCCCAAATTGATTTACTAGCTCAGTGACAAACAAACCTTTTTCATTAAGAAATACACATCTGCACAGCATTACTCCCCCTAGTGGATCTAAAAATAACCATGTTGATAAGAATTTCATCTCTTTGTAGAATAACAATAAGAGAAATGTTCAAAATCATTACTCCGACCAGTGGTTATTTTAGTGGTCACTACAGTGAAATTAACATTGCTCTTCCGTATGAGAATGCTTTTTTTTTTCATACCCTCTCCTCTAAGAAAAGGATACCTAACATTTATCGGAATAATTAAGCGTTCATAAATCAGAAAACGATAGACATTTTCAACATCACTTACAAGGATAAAAATCTGAAAACTATTGAAGTAGTATTATTCTCAGAATAAATCATAAATATTCCAAGAATTTCACACAGCCACTTTTGAGTGATGTGTGACTGAGAGAGCCATTTGAACAGCCTGTTAGCCCCCAGAGTGCTCAAAATGGGGATAGCAATCTTTTTTAACAAGTAATAATTCAAGTTTCATATCTACTTGTTTTATAAGGTAAATTTTTTCAAATAGATTGTGGTGATTCGTTGGACCCTCCCATTTTAAATGTTGCTTCGAAAGTTTTGGGGGGGCACATTTTGTGATGCTGTGACTAAGTCTTATGTTTGGGGCCATCTGTATAACATACAAATAACAAAACGACACGTTTTCCTGGGCTTGCCTTTTGAGTTTGTCACAACTCAGTTGGTTAGTCACAGATGCCACTCCTAGGGAACAGGGACCTAAAATGGATCAAACATAATGATATTCGATGGAGCTGATCTCAGCAGCCTAATCCGAGGGAAATTTTAATGACTAGACCGCAAGTTCTGCTGTTAGATGATCTGGGACTGGTTTTACTGTTGCAAATAACTAAACAGAGTCACACATATCTTTTTAAAATGAAGAATTTGAACTGATGACACATCTTGGAAGGGTGAGCTCTTATAGAAGCAGATTTAGGTAAAATACGGATGACAAGGTTTCCTATGTCGGGGAAATAACATTTAACGGCACATAAAGAGATACATCTCCCACCAAAATCTACTGCCACTGCTGTCGACAACCCCACAGAGGCTCAGCTACCTAAAATGGAAATGAAAATATAATGTATGGAAATATTCTCTTAGAAAAACTCCTTAAGGCTTCACATGTATTAATGTATTAGTTTGCAAACATTAAGATCAAAGCCAGAGCAACAAATACATCCTAGAAAGTTTTTCGTCAGATTTTTATTAACGATATACAAGTAGCAGGGCATAAAAAATTAATGGGCTCAAGCCTTGAAATGTCAAACCCAATGATCTCAACCCATGCTCACCTCCTTTGCTTTTTCATTCCAGTCTTACTGGCTCTGGGGTCTTCCTGCCTTGAGCGACTCTACACAGTTTTTAAAAAAGGAGAAAGAAAGGTTAACAGATGGTTTAAGAGCCTCTCATCTGTTGCAGTAAGTTAAAAAATAGCAAAGGAAGAAGAATGGGATCCAAGGTGTCAAAACTTTGAGTCCTAAATCCATAGATGTGTCATTTTAAGCCTTTAGGCTTACCCCATGAACTGCTTAATATTCAATTTTAAATAAAATCTACTGTAGGTTTAAAAAAAAAAAAAAACAATTTACTTATAATTGGCTAACTCCTAAGTTTAAACATAAGTTTCTATTCTTTTTTAAGTAGTCAAAATGCTGTACTTTGCCCTTTCACCCTCTTAGGCCGTCTGGAGACCCGTCTGCGTCCAGACCGCCGATTTGCAGGGAGCCCAGTCCATCCCCAGGAGAAGCGGCCACAGCAGGGCAGACACGGGCGTATGCGGAGTGCATATTTCCCCCTTCCTGCAGCCTCAAATAGACGGCTGTGGTGAGCTTTCAGTCCCCAGATCTCTTAGACAGTCAAGTCAATCCTTAATTGTTCTGTGCACCACCTCTGTCTCAGAAATACACCAGCACGGGAGGCCGTGCGCCTTCCTTCCAGGCTGACACACAAGGGCCCAAAAAAGAACGGGAGGAAGGAATGAAACGTAATGATGTCTGACTCCGAAATTCCAAAAGAAAAATGTTGCTTCTTTCTAACTAGATTGAATGAAGAGTGACCAAAAACGCACCTAAAACCAAAATGAATCTTAGTAAGGAGAGGGCGGTGGCAGACACCACTGTTAGAAGGACCAGGACTGGGACGCTGATGATGGGAGAGGAGGCAGCTTCACCCTTGGCAGAAGGATGCTGGGCAAAGGGTGGCTCCCGCCCGTGGGACGAGGTCTGTGACTATGGTGCTGGCCCCTGCCCTCCATCAAGCACCCGACCGTCCCACAGCAGCTTCGGATGTAGAAACCGTCACTAGCCTGTCCTTCCTCAGACAATCTGCAGCACATCTGCCCCATTACAAAGATATGCCAGCCCATATGCTTCTCTTATCACTCCCTCCTTCTCGCCGTCACCACAGCCCCTCTGCTTTCAGTAAGAAGCAAGAAGGGGAAAAGGACAAAACGAAAAGAAAGCAGTAATGACGAGAAACAAGTGAACGGGCTAGGCACAGAGGCTCACACATGTAATCCCGAGGTGGATGGATTGCTTGAGTGAGTCAGGCGTTCGAGACAAGCCTGAGCAAAAGTGAGACCTCATCTCTACTAAAAATAGAAAAACTAACCAGGTGTGGTGGTGGGTGCCTGTCATCCCAGCTACTTGGGAGGCTGAGGCAGGGGGATCACTTGAGCCCAAGAGTTTGAGGTTGCTGTGAGCTATGATGGCACCACGGCACTCTACCCAGGGCGACAGAGTAAGACTCTGTTTCAAAAAGAAAAACAAAAAACAAATAAATGCAGAAAAATGTACGGAAAATAAGAATCCGTTATAATTCCTAGTTTTATTCATGTGAAGAACTCGGTGAATACCAGTATTGTTTCTTGAGATGGGAGAAACCAGGGGCATACAGGAAGGAACCCCAGAGCTTGTCGGGGGACACACAAAGCGTGGTGTGTCAATTCAGAGGACCAGGAGAAGACTGCAAGTAGGTGGCTGGACACAGGTGTCAGAAACCGTGGGGCAAAGTCCTGACTACAAAGAGGACAAGAGTCATTCATCATTTATGCAACAATTTCAGAACAGATCAATCCAGACAGACAGAAAGCAGACCAGTGGGTCCCAGGCCTTTGGAACTAGCTAGAGGTAATAGTGGCACAACATTATATAGTAAATGCCACTGAATTGTACATTTTTTTTTTTTTTTTTTGGCAGTTTTGGCCGGGGCTGGGTTTGAACCCGCCACCTCTGGCATGTGGGGCCGGCGTCCTACTCCTTTGAGCCACAGGCACTGCCCTGAATAATACATTTTCAAGTGATTGATGTTTAACTTTATATTAGGTGAATTGTACCTCATTAAAACAAGAAGTAAAACATTTCAGACAGACAGGAGGAACAGATTTTGAGATCTCCAGCACCACGGGGTGATGGTAGTCAATAACATCACAAAATATCTAAGAGTAAATTTCAAATGCATCACCATTAAAAAAAAAAAAATGATAGGGACACAGTTCAATTACAATCATCAAGATGTGGAAACAACCCAAGTGCCCACCAGCCCACAAGTGGAATAATAAACTGTGGAGTATGTACTCCATGAAATGCTATTCGGCCATAAAAAGATGGAGACTTTGTACCTTTTGTGTGAACCTGAAGTTGAAACACATTCTTCCCAGCAAAGTATCACAAAAATGGAAAGGCAAGAATCAATGTACTCAATATTAACATGAAGTCAGTAGACGATCTAACACACACCCACACAAGAGGAAAAACTCAATTCAATTCAAGTTGGGAGAGGAGGAGGAGAGGGATTGGTGCGCTCCCATCTAATGGGCACAGTTTAGGGGTACAGTGCAGGGGTATGTGGCACACCTCCTGGGTACAGGACACAGCTACAACAGGTACCTGACAAATGTAAAATAACTGTAACCTAATCATTTGTACCCTCATAGTAATCTGAAAAATTTTTTAAAAGTCAACGGATACCAAAAACAATAAAAGACAATGGGTACAGGCGATTGCACTAATGTACATAGCTATGATTTAAAATAAAAATAAAAAATAAAAAAAAAAACAATAAAAGATAGGTAATAGAGGTGGCAGATATGTTCCTTAGCTTGATTTAATCATTCTGCATTGTGTGTGTGTATATATACATATCAAATATAACATCTGTACCCCATAAATGTGTACCCCCAACTATAAGTTTTCAATCAAAAATAACATTAATAAGGCCAGGTGTGGTGGCTCATGCCTGTAATCCCAGAATTCTGGGAAGGCAAGGTGGGTGGATTGCTTGGGCCCCATCTCCACTAAAAAATAGAAAAACTAGTCAGGCATTGTGGTGGACACCTGTACTCCCAGCTACTTGGGAGGCTGAAGCAAGAGGATCGCTTGAGCCCAGGAGTCTGAGGTTGCTGTGAGCGATGATGCCACAGCACTCTACTGAGAGTAACTCTGTCTCGAAAAACAATGATGATAACATTAATAATAAGAAAGAAAAGAGTAAAAATATGAAATCATCTGGGAATCATCAGCACATAGATGCCATTTAAAGCCAGGGTTTGAATGAGGTCACCCATAGCCTGAGAGGAGACAGAGGCTTGAGGTCAGAGGAGGAGCGAGGCAGGCGGAAGAGGCAGACAAGGACCAGGAGAACGTAGGGACCCTGAGTTCAAGAAAAGACTGTGGGGAAAGAAGATCACAGGAATCTATCACATCTGCTAGGAGCTCAAGTAACCTGAGGACCAAGAATTAACAGCTGAAGTTGGCAAGACACACGTGTTTCAGAGAAATGGCAGGGATAAAATTCTGATTATAGTAGTTTAAAGAGAAAATCTGGGGAGGAAGGGTGTTATAAAATGTGTACTCGGGCTTTGTTCTAATCAGGTATAGTAAAGCAGGCAGATACAGAAATGATTATCATGAAGGAAGAGACTTGTACTCACAGATACCTAAAAACAGAAGACACTCGACTCCAGGTAGTAGGATGGGGACATAGGGGACACAGGAAGCACCGGGGTTGGTCAGGAGCCAGAGGGAGAGAGGGAAGAGCTCAGGCACAGAGCCTTTATTGGGGTTTTCATGGGCAGGAATGGCCAGGTCCAGGTAGATACACTGAGCCCACCTAGGACTGGATAGTTTGAATAATTCCTGCCAGCTCTGGGCTAGAGGAATGGTCCCCAGCTGTCCAGGGCCTGGCTGGGGGGCGGGCGGGGATAGGGGAATATCGGCTTGGTGTGTGAAGATTTGATAAAGGAGATGACTGGGGGGCTTGGGCTCTTCATCGGTTGTTCTGCACGTGGTTGGGGGGGGGGGGCTGTAGGGGTTAGCTAGCTCTGGAAGGGGCAGTATCTGCAGGCCCTAAATGCCAGAACATCAAGAATACAGAAGATCAGAAAATGGTCAGTACAGAGTAGAAGGGGTAGGTCCACCCAACTCCTGAGAAACTGCGCTACAGGGGAGCAGAGACTTGCAGTTGTAGATTGGGAAGACATGGGGACATGCATACTGCTGGGAAAGAAGGGGGGGGGTTTGTCTGTTTATTTCTTTGAGACAGAGTCTCACTATGTCACCCTCGGTAGAGTGCTGTAGCATCACAGCTCACAGCAACCTCAAACTCTTGGGCTTAAGCTATTCTTTTGCCTCAGCTTCCCAAGTAGCTGGGACTACAGGCGCCCACCACAGTGCCCAGCTATTTTTTTGGGCACCAAACCCACCACCTTCGGTGTATGTGGCCAGCATCCTATTCACTGAGCTAAGGTGCCAAGCCCTCTCTTCCCATTTGGATGAAATCTTCCGGGCCCTTTTTAGATAACTAGAAATAGTGCTCCCTATAATGTGTGCGGTCCAGAACTATACCCACTTCTTAGAATGTGCCTAGCCCCCCCAACCAATGCCACACTAATTTGGCCCAAATTTAATTTTATGACCAAAAACAGAAATACAAACCCGTTTCCCCAGCTGGTTCACTCTGCCTCTCTCTGAAACTATTGTTCCATGCCTTCTCCTCCAATCTGCAATACCCTCTCCCCTCCTCATGCTCGCATGGTGACCTTGTTTTTTATTTCACTGACAAACGGGAAGCAATAAAATGAGAACTGTCTCATCAAATCACACCCACCAGCCTCCCTGCCTCTGTTCCCACACTGGCTCTCCACCTGCTGGAAGCACCCCCACCCATTCACTGTGCCCCACTCCTCCCCATGTTCAGCAGGTCATCCCTTCATTCTCCCACCCATCAGTTTTTCTCTCAAATCCTTCTTTCCCAGGCTCAGTGCCCGTAGCATAGTGGTTATGGCAACAGCCACATACACCCAGGTTGGAGGGTCCGAACCTGGCCCAGGCCAGCTAAACAACAATGACAACTGTAACCAAAAAATAGCCGGACGTTGTGGTGGGTGCCTGTCGTCCCAGCTACTCCGGAGGCTGAGGCAAGTGCATCACTTAAGCCCAAGAGTTTGAGGTTGCTGTGATGCCAATGGCACTTTACCAAGGGCAACATAATGAAACTCTGTCTCAAAAAAAAGAAAACATAATCCTCAAAACAACACTATAGGTGTTGGTACTGATATCGCTACTTTAGAAACTGGGCAACTGGTATAGTGAAATAAGTAACATGCTCTAGGTGATTCAGCCACTAAGCACCAACAATCTGAACAAGTGCACTATTTGTTTTCCAATGTCCCGGCTCACTTTTCTCGTGTAATTCTGTAAGTGTATCCATCTCACAGTTACGAGGTTTAAAAGATAAAATACTCAGCAATGTTTTTTAATTTTATTTCATTTTTGAGGCAGAGCCTCAAGCTGTCACCCTGGATAGAGTGCCATGGCATCACAGCTCACAACAACCTCCAACTCCTGGGTTTAGGCAATTCTCCTGCCTCCGCCTCCCAAGTAGCTGGGACTACAGGCGCCCGCCACAATGCCTGGTTATTTTTTTGTTAAAAAAAAAAAAGAAAGAAAGAAAAAAGAAAACAAAAACAAAAACAAAAAAAAATGGGAAGAGAGATTGTTTCCAGAAAGTAGAATTATGCATGGTCTTTGCTAACCTCTTCATATTTGGGAGGATTTTCATAAGGTTTTGCAAAGAGTATGTATTTCAATATATAAACAGATAATAAATAATAAAAATAGTAAAGCTCTTTCAAAAATGATGGGGCAGGCAGCAAGACAAGGCTTTGTTAGAAAACAACTAACCCCATTTCCTACCTAAAATGTCATCCTAAATGTGGATGCTTTCTTGACTATTAATTTGGGTATTAACGATAACTCTCTACAACAGGAGAAATACTAATGGATCACAGGGGGGAAATGAAGAACAGCACAACGCTGGGTGGCACACCAAGGATGACTCCGCAAAGCCACTTAAAACATAAAAGGACATCTTAACAGGACCCGTGTGTCCTCTTGGGAGACGTTCAGGTGAATGACTGAAGATAAACTGCCACCATGCCCAGAAGGTGGTGCAAAGAGGAACGTTTTCTACTAGCTCACTCTGCTAAATAATATAGCAAAAGACAGGCAAGCCTTAGAAAGGCTTCCATGCTTATTCGGAAACCTCTGTGAGCCTGGCTGTCGTTTCCTGATTATCTGCAGCCCTGCTCGGCTCCCTGACGGCTGGGCTGGCTCGGCCCACAGAGCCTTCCTTGTCACCCAGCAGACTGAGCAAAGGGGTGTGATTTGGAAGGGGATGGGCACCTCCAGCTTTCTAGGCCCTGTGGTCAGCAGGGAATAGGAGTCCTGCTCCCCCTGGGCAGCCACTGCAGCTGGTGGCCGGTGCTCTTTTTATTTTTTTCTATCTAAGTATATTTTCACACCCTTAACCATCCCCACCTCACCCCCTCCCCCCCGTACTACCCTTCCCGGCCTCTGGTGACCATCATTCTACTCCCTGACTTCATACTATCAATTGTTTTCACATTTCAATTTCATTTCTCATCTGAGTGAGAACATCTGAGATTTATCTTTCTGTGCTGGCGAGGTTCACTTACTACAATGTTCTCTAGTTCCACCCACACTGTTGCAGATGGCGGGATTTCTTTCCTCTTGTGGCTGTATAACATTCCATTGTGTCTAGGTACCACAATTCCTTGATCCCCTCATCCACTGATGATGCTGAGGTTGATTCTACCCTTGCCCACGTGAGCAGTGCTATGGCCGGTGCTCTTGAGAGGTCCCCTCTGTCACTTACAGTTGCTTCATCAAAAAAACCAAATCTTCTAAAGGTGTCAGTGTGTTGGGACTCAACGTCTGTAAGTTTGGTCAAGGACAACCAACCAAAAATGCCTGAGAAGTTTACACACATATGCCACACTTTGGTCTGTTTGCTCTAAATCTTGCCTTAAGTTTTTGTTGGAAGACACGGAGAAGGTACCTGATGGAAAGACCCTTCACCTCCTTCCACTTTAAATTTCGAGGATGATAAATTACCGTGAAATTAATTTAGTCTGACTATTACATTTTTCCTGCGAGTCCAGAGCCAAGGACATTTTTATGTTCAAGTCTTTATAGACGGAACGTTTTATATGCCTGAAATACCTCTGCGTATAATACTGGTATTGGAAAAATCTATTAATATTTTGTAAAATGACATGTCTGGTATGGCGTTTGGTTTTTTTTTCTGGGGGAAAAGAACATAATTCTGCAATATGCTAAGAAGTCTACTGGACTGCACACGCACGACAGATAATCCCAGTAGGTTGAGGCAAAGCCCTTCGTGAGCAGGCAACTGCATTTGAAAAGGTAATTTCTGATTGTAATTGGAATTGGAAGGGGGATTCTTAAGATTCTCTCTCAAAAAAAAAAGAACCACTTTTCAGAATACTTTGTTTTTGAGGCAGAAACAAATTAACTCCTAAAGCCATCCAGTTTGCACAAAGAGAATCAGGGGTTCTTTCTGGGATTCAGTTATAACAGGATTTTCAGTACTACCCAGCTTGATTGTGTCTTTCAGACACTTTCCAAGTGGGTAGCAGTGGTACGAAGTGAGGAGGCTTCTGCTTGGCCTGACCTCGTTTCGGAAGAGGAAGTCACATTCTTTCAGAGCGTGAGACCCGGAGTACTCAAGCTTTAATCTTTCAAACACCCATCTTCTCAGGGAACCCTGAGCTTTCATCAGTGCTTGTCTTATAGTCATGCCTCTTATAGTTATATAATGTTTTAAAAGGCAATACTAAAAGAGTTTAGGGCATCAGTATCCATTTTCCATTAAGGAAAGCGTCAAAACTACTGATGTACTGTAGAGTCACCACCATGACAACAGTTTTAATTTCAAACCCATTTTCCCCATTCTGATGATATTAGAACTTCACCCATGGCACTAGTACCTTATAACTTTCATTTTTAATTAAAGAAGTTAAATTGGCAACAGGGAACACTTTGCTTTCCACATTAGTTTTGTTAATAAAAAGTGAAAAGTTGAAAGCAGTGCACCTGTGGATAAAATCAAGTCCCAAATTCCAGTTTCACCTTGACCTCATACGAAGGTCTATGCTTATACGATCTAAAATAAAATAAAAGGAACAAAGAAAAATGAAAATATCATAGAACCAACTTTTTGGGCTGACTACCAGTCTAAATTAGAGTAGATATTTTCACAATTTCGTAATTAGACACTTTGCAAAATGAGACTTAGATAACTAGTAATGAGGGGCAACAAAAATCCCAAAGTGAAATGAAAATAATCTTCCTCAAAACAAAACATGTTAGATGTTGAAGCAAAAGACGGAAAACCTACAATTATCAAATCTAACTAAAGAACTAATTTTAAAACAATATACAGCAATACACAAAAATAAAGGTGTTTCTATCATCATAGTATGAACAAAGTAAAATGCTTCTGCTTAATATAAAGGGAAGAAAAAGTCTGCATGCCTTCTTTACTAGTGTCTTATAAGTGTACACACACGGAGGTCAGATGATCAAGTTCACGAACTCATGAACTTGAACTCTGGAAAAAGAGCCGCATACTTCATTGCTGAATATCACTACAGTCACCTTCAGAGTACTCCCCCTGGGAAGCCACACAGCAAAGCCAGCACCTCGTTCACACCTCAAAGCAGTTTTGGAACTCTTTTCCTGGAATGGCCATCAGAGCTGTCATTATACAGGTTTAACAATTAAGTTTGTGAACTCATCCTAGGAAAAGCTCTTTGAAGGGTGGACTAGGTGCTGGTGCTGGTGCGCCGCTTCCCCAGGGGAGCACTTTGCAGACAACCATAATGATATTTAGCACTGACGTACAGTTTTAGTACATAGCACTTTTTCTAGGATAAGTTTGCAAAATTAATTGTCCGTCCTCATGTGTATATGTATATATTCTAAAACTGAAAAAGTACTCTATTTCAAACCAACAATCTGAAGAAACAGAACGCCCTATCTCAATGAATTCTCTAAACTTGGCTTGGCGCCTGTAGCTCAAGTGGCTGAGGTGCCAGCCGCATACACCAAAAGCTAGTGGGTTTGAATCCGGCCCAAACCTGCCAAACAATGTACCCCCTTGCTCAGCCTTGAGGAGCAGGAAGGGTGTCTGCTACGGCTCAGCGTAAGCAGGAGCAATACTGCCCACGCCCATGCCCACTGCTCCATCCCCAACACCTGAGCTCACAGCTACTCACGGGACCTAAATCTCTCAGGGAGAGGAACTTTCCTCTCTAATCAGAGAAAGATACCTCTGTCTCTTTTCTCTCCCCTACTGCTCCCACCTCCTGACCAGGAACGTTATTTGTGACCTCCTAGGCAAACCTCAGAGCTATACATGCCCAGCTCGAACCCTAAACCGACTAGCATAGCCTTTGTGAACAGAAGCACAGCCCAGATTCCAGGCAGACAAAGCGCATCTGGTGTGTTAACACATGTCATGTGGACTCACAGTGGAATACTATTCAGCCTCTAGAAGGAAAGAAACCGTGTCATCTGCAGCACTGTGGCTGAATCTGGTAAAACACTACACTACGTGGAACAAGCTGGCCACAGAAAGGCAAACAGTACGTGACCTCACCTTACACGTCAACTTGGAAACTGTGGGATTCAGAGATGCACAGGGTAGGGCAGGGGTTGGGGACATGTTGGTTGGAGAGTACCTAGTTTCAGTTAGCCTGGGTGAATAAGGTCTAGAGAGCTAATGTTCAGCATGATAGCTACTGTTAATAAAGCACGGTAACCTTAAAAATTACTAAGCAGGTAGAGCTTACATGTTTTCACCACACACAAAAAAACACATGTTAACTACATGAAGGATGAATGTGTTATTTAGCTGATGTGATAATTATTCCACAATGTGTGTATACATGTGCATGTATGTATATACACACACACACAGAGTATACAACCTGGTGTTTATACACACACATTGTCAATTATATCTCAATGAAGCTGAAAAAGACAAATCAAGTTATTTCTCTTTAAAAATAACATCTCTTAAGATAATTGTTTAGGCTTAATGTCTGTAGCCCAGCGACTAGGGCGCCAACCACATACACTGGAGCTGGTGGGTTTGAACCCAGCCCAAGCCTGCCAAACAACAATGACAACTACAACAAAAATATAGCCAAGTGTTGTGGCAGGTGCCTGTAGTCCCAGCTACTTGGGAAGCTGAGGCAAGAGAATCACTTAAGCCCAAGAGTTTGAGGTTGCTATGAGCTATGACGCCACAGCACTCTACCGAGAGCAACATAGTGAGATTCTGTCTCAAAAAAATAAAATAAAAAATAACATCTCTTGGTGGCACCCATAGCTCACTGAGTAGGGCACTGGCCACATACACAGAGGCTGGCGGGTTCAAGCCTGGGCCAGGCCTACTAAACAATAATGACAACTGTAACCAAAAAATAGCCGGGTGTTATGGCGGGCACCTGTAGTCCCAGCTACTCGGGAGGCTGAGGCAAGAGAATTGCTTAAGCGCAAGAGTCTGAGGTTGCTGTGAGCTGTAACATCACAGCACTCTACCGAGGGCAACGAAGTCTCAAAAAAAAAAAAAGGGTGGGGGTAGCGGCGCCTGTGACTCAAAGGGGTAGCACACCAGCTCCATATGCCAGAGATAGCAGGTTCAAACCCAGCCCCAGCCAAAAACTGCCAAAGAAAAAGAAAAAGATGATTGTTTAAACCTGTACAAGCAATAGACATGAGCCTGCAAGAATAGAAAAAATAACAACAAACTTTTGGAAGTTGGAAAGCAGGTGAAAGAATGTTTTAACAGACATGAGACTGCCACACCTTGGGAGAACTGACCCAATCTATACCATGGTGCCTTCAAAATCCCATTTGTGAAAAGCCCATTCATTCCTCACGAGGTACTCCTTTTGCACATCAGTAACATTCCAGCCCTCAGTTCACTCTAAAATCCTACCTCTGTGACCCAAATAATAATGATAACAAATCACTACCTATGAAATATTTGCAAAGTTTCCTCATGTAATGACAGGCCTTTATAAAACAGATAAATTTTAGCATTTGATGGTTCTCAAATTCTTTCTTATTCTTCAATATTATTTACCCAATTTCCCTCTTGAGAATTTCAATTTTATCCAGTTCTAAAATTTTTCAGAGCACCGGACTCCAAATAGGTAATCAGTCAGTCTTTAAGGGGGTGCACACTTCATGGACTCCACACCTACTGCTCTTCCTGAGAGCCAAATAGCTAATGCCTGTTAACAGTCAGAGATGAAGGGAGCACATCTCCACTGCCATTTTAGGCCTTGCCACCCCTTGCGAGTCGTCCTGAATGATGGCAGGTGGCATAATCAGAGACCCATCTACCCATTTACTGCAGGGTGACCTGCCTAGATTGCATTTAGCAATCTGATTTCTAAGTAGCAATAAGCCCCATGCTGAGTAGGCAACAGATGAAAAAAAAAAAAAAAAAAAAAGATGCCTTTTATGGCGCTTCACGATAATGGCTTTATTGCCAAAAGCCATATTAGCAGAAGATGGAAGATTCGATTTATAGAGTCTCCTGTCTGTACGTTCAGCAACAGCCTGTTTATGCCCCAGAAGAGATCAATGTCTGTGGAAAATGTATCTGAGGGAGGACCCACCATGCTATTCTGCTCCGCCAAGGAAGGGTCTATATTCTTTTTTTTTTTTCAAGCCAAAAGGGGCCAAAACTAACCAAATGAATTTCGTTTTTCCTGCTCTGAACTTCAGCCTCCGAGTGACGCTTTGAGAATTAGGGCCACCCTACTCATTGTGATGATCTAAAAGTCACTTAAGACAATTCAAAGCAGTGTCAGAAAAACTCCCTTCTTTTTGAGACAACAAAAGCAGATGGAAAACTGCTAAAATGGCTCAAGTATGTGGCACTTTTATAACATTTATGTGGCTCTTGAAGAAAAGTCAGCTTTAATTGACTTTTTGCTTCCCCTGTCCTAGTTCTGTCAAAACCTCTTCTGGTGTTGGGGGGACTGAACATGGAGAACAAACCATTCAGAATATACGGTAATAACTATAATCCGAAGACAATGTGCCCTTTCTCAGGTTCTTGCTGAAAAGGCAAAAGAGAAAGACAACAGAAGGAAAATTTTTAAATAAAACCCATTTCTTAAGACGGCTTTGAAAACACAACAAACAGGAATTAAAGTGGAAATAAATTTCCCTGGTAGCCTCACAGAGCCTCCAGTTCCCTGTGTGATCTTGAGAATACCTCTCAACCTCTCTGTTCCGTATCATCCCCCCATGAAGAATGAGGAAGTTAATGTACTCCTACCTATAATACTAAATATCTGTGCCAAAGGAAGATGTGATGCCTTATTTACCTTCCTTCTTCTACACATGAGGTATCTTCAAAGGGATGTTGTGCAAATAAATGCAAGGATGACGTACTCCAAGATTTAGAAGGTGTGGGTAATGGGTTTAAAAAACAAACAAGGAGGCTGGACACAGTGCCTCAGGCCTGTCATCCCAGCACCCTGGGAGGCCAAGGAAGGTGGATCGCCTGAACTCAGGAGTTCAAGACCAGGCTGAGCAAGAGTGAGACTCCCATCTGTACTAAAAAACTAGCAGGGCATCTTGGCAGGCACCTGTAGTCCCAACTACTCTGGAGGCTGAGACAAGAGGATTGCTCAAGCCCAAGAGTTTGAGGTTGCCGTGAGCTGTGACACCATAGCACTCTACCAAGAGCGACAAAGCGAGACTCTGTCTTTAAAAAAAAAAAAAGAAAGAAATAGAAAATCTTTTCTCTCCTTTATGGACAAATCTGACATCAGGTTAGCTCTGTCCTCCTGGAAACCTGACAAAGGTGGAGTGTCAACTATGTTGCCAGGCTGTCTTTGGATCAGGGAGCAGGTAAAGAGAACAGCCTGTTTAGTGAGTAGAGGGAGCAAAGTAGGACTGACTTGGGTCCAGCATCTGGCTAGACCTAAGGAAACACCACAGGGTGGGAGCTTAATAGAAAGTATGGGCATATATCTTAGTCACTTTATCAATACTAGTTTCTCTTATTAAGACTGTTTATTATAAAATAAGCATTATTTAAAAACAAAAATCTCGTAACCACTACCAGAGTCAAGAATTAAATCTACCAGCCACCCCAAAAATCCCTCCACATGCTCTGTCCCAATGTCAACCCCTTCCCAGTCCCCTAAAGGAAATACTAGCCTTGTTTTTTATAGTAATAACTTTACCTTTTGTTTTTTTGTTTGTTTGTTTGGTTGGTTGGTTGGTTGGTTTTTTTTGGGGGGGTTGTTTTTTTTTGTGATTGAATCACCAAGCATGCACTCCTAAACACTACAGTCTTGCCCTTTAAAAAAAAAAAAAATGTGATATGTGCCGGGCACAGTGGCTCATACCTGTAATCCCAGCACTCTGGGAGGCCAAGCTCAGGAGTTCAAGACCAGCCTGAGCAAGAGCCCTGTCTCTACTAAAAATAGAAAAACTAGCTGACAACATGGTGGGCGCCTGTAGTCCCAGCTACTTGGGAGGCTGAGGTAAGAGGATCCCTTGAGCCCAAGAGTTTGAGGTGTCTGTGAGCTATGATGCCACAAAAATGTACCCAGGGTGACAGAGTGAGACTCTGTCTCCAAAAAAACAATATAATCTGTCTTTTAAGTCCCTTAATTTTCATATGTCTCTTAATTTTGCAGGGTCCCTCCATCCCACTCTTTTCACTATCATTTATCTGTTGAAAACCTTGGGGCGTTTGACCTTCAGTTGCTCACAGTCTGGTTTTGCCAATTGATATTTTTGGTATAATTCGGCCGTTTCCTCTACATTTCTTGCGAATAGGGAGCTGGACCCAGAGGCTGAATCTGACTCGGGTGCGATCCCTTTGGCAATGCCACAGGTGGCATGGAGTTCTTTCATCTGGAGACCAATAGGGTTGGAAGATCGTTCTTTCTGTGATGTTAGCAGCTGTCAATGCACCAGATCTAAATCCATTAAAATGGTGATATTCTAATTCTGTCATTTCCTTTTCATTTAGTCATTGGAATATTCTTATTACGTAAAGAAATATATCCCTCTTCTACCTCTTGGTGCCCTTCCCTCAGGTCACTGAGGAAAGGCAGGATCAATGCTGGACTCTCTCCCCAGGTGACAGTTTGATCTGGGTCCTTTGTTTGGCTTGTCGTTGCTCTAAGTCAGTGTTTTTCAACCTTCTTTATCTCCTGGCACACTTGAACCTGTCGTTAAACCTCTGCAGCACACTTAAATGATATTGACAAAAGAAAAGGTTAAAAAAAAAGAATAGAGAGTCGAGGCTGGGAGAAGAGTGGGGCATTTGAGGGGCACACAGGCCTCCTCTCCTCTCTTCACGCCCACCCGCTCACCGCCCAGGACATCTTCCACCATGGCCACCTCAGCAAGTTCCCACTTACACAAAGGCATCAAGCAGGTGTGTATGTCCCTTCCTCAGGGGGAGAGAGTCCAAGCCACGGATATTGGGATCAATGGTACAAGACAAGGTCTACGCTGCAAGACCCGCACCCTGGACTGCGAGGCCAAGTGTGCAGAAGAGTTACCTGAGTGGCATTTTGATGGCTCTAGTACTTTACAGTCTGAAGGCTCCAACAGTGACGTGTATCTCGTGCCTGCTACCGTGTTCCGGGACCCCTTCCTCAAGGACCCCAGCTTCCGTGAAGTTTTCAAGTATAATTGAAAGCCTGCAGAGACCAATTTGAGGCACCCCTGTAAGCGGATAATGGGCATGGTGAGCACCCAGCACCCCTGGTTTGGAATGGAGCAGGAATACGCTCTGATGGGGACAGATGGGCACCCCTACGATTGGCCCTCCATCGACTTCCCTAAGCCCCAGGGTCCTTCTTTCTGTGGTGTGGGAGCAGACAGAGCCTATGGCAGGATATTTTGGAGGCTCACTACCAAGCCAGCTTGTACGCTGGAGTCAAGATTGCCAGGACTAATGGCAAGGTCATGCCTGCCCAGTGGGAATTCCAAATTGGACCCTGTGAAGGAATCGGCATGGGAGATCATCTCTGGGTGGCTCGTTTCATCTTGCATCAAGTGTGTGAAGACTTTGGAGTCACAGCAACCTTTGATTCCAACCAAGCCCATTGCTGGAACTGGAACGGTGCAGGCTGCCATACCAACTTCAGCACCAAGGCCACACGGGAGGAGAATGGTCTAAAGTACATCGAGGAGGCCATCAAGAAACTAAGCAAGCGACACCAGTACCACATTCACACCTACAATCCCAAGGGGGCCTGGACAATGTCCAGCGCCTAACTGGATTCCACGAAACCTCCAACATCAATGACTTTTCCGCTGGTGTAGCCAACCGTAGTGCCAGCATCCACATTCCCCGGACTGTTGGCCACGAGAAGGGCTACTTTGAAGACGGTCATCCCTCTGCCCACTGCGACCCAACTCGGTGACAGAATCCCTCATCCACATGTGTCTTCTCAGTGAAACTGGCGATGGGCCCTTCCAGTACAAAACTAAACGGACCAGACTTCCAGCCGTTGAGCCCCTTCTGCTTCTCCCTCCCACTCCAAATCTTTCCCCCACTCCCAATTGCCCCAATTGTAACTCAAAAGAGCAGAATATCAAGGTCTTTTCTTTATTCCTCATGCCCTGTTAATCTTGTTTTCTTTGGCCAGGATAGAGGGGTCAGGTTCTTAATCTCTTTGCACCCATCCTCCTTTTTTCCCCCTATCCCTGAAGCTTTCTAGTGCACTAGTGGGCAGGGAGGGGCGTAACCACCACTTCCACTTAATGGGGTGAGCTTGTCCAGTAGGCATAGCTATCGGGGGAGCACATCTGCTGGAGGGGGAGGGCTTCATTTTACCTGAAAGGGGAAGACCTGGCTTACTCTAGGTTCAGAACTTTCCTTGGTGGAAAAGTCAGAAGCGGTTATAAACAACATTCTACCGTAAGTGGGAATTAGAGAGTGTAGAGGTTGGCGATCAGGGAGGGAAACTCCCTTGGTCTCAGGCCACACTTCCCTTGCTTGGGGCTAACTGCCCTCCCCTCAGCAAAGAGCTCAGAGTAAACTGATGGATATTCCTACCTTAAAAGAAGAAAATGTTCTTATTGCTTGGTTCTCCTTTATAACAAAAAGCAGAGTAGTATTTTTATATTTAAATGTAAAAAAAAAAAAAAAAAAGAATATACTTACTGTCTTTTGAATTATTTCTGAAGTAATTTAATTAATGATCTTTAAAAATTTTTGCACCACACCTAAGATCCTCTCCAGGCACACAGGTTGAAAATCACTGCTGTTGGTCATCACTGGTCCTGGGGTCAGGAAGCTCATGCCAGGCTCTGCACGTCAAATGACAAGAGCCCACACTGACCAGCTGCTTACTGCACACTAGACACTGCTCTACAAGCTGGTGCATTTTAATTCATTTAATGCTCCCCATCAACCAAATAAGGTTGGTACTGTCACTACTCCATCATCCAGGTGAGAAAACTGGTAAGTTTAACGATATTGTTTTTAAAGAAACTTAACTTAGGTCCCTCAGGTCGGAAATGATGGCTTTATTTCCAGCATTTAAAATGCTTTTTGGACCAGGCCTATAATCCCAGCACTCTGGAGGGCCAAACCCGGGTGGATTGCTTGAGCTTAGGAGTTTGAGACCAGCCTGAGCAAGAGCAGACCCTATCTCTTCTAAAAAGTTTTTCCCCTAGAAAAACTATCCAGTGTTATGGTGGGTACCTGTAGTCCCAGCTACTCAGGAGGCTGAGGCAGAGGATCCCTTGAGCCCAGGAGTTTGAGGTTGCTGTCAGCTGTGATGCCATGGCACTCTACCCAGGGTGACAGAGTGATATTCTGCCCCAAAAGAGAAAATAACATAAAATGGTTTGGGGCCATTTGTACTCAAAGAGCTGAATGACACAACTGCCCTAACACTCTGTGCTCTGTCTTTGTGGCTGTGTTGGTTCCGTCCTAAAGTTCCTATGGTTTCTAAAATCCTCATTTCCACAAGAGACCCAGATGCCTTTCTGAGAAAGTCAAACCTTAAAAGAATAACTGGGTTTCGACTCAGCACCCATAGCTCAGTGAGTAGGGTGCCAGCCACATACACCAAATGGGGTGGGTTTGAGCCCAACCCAGGCCTGCTAACAACAACGACAACTGCAATCAAAAAACAGCTGGGTGTTGTGGCTGGCGCCTGTAGTCCCAGCTACTTGGAAGGCGGAGGCAGGAGAATCGCTTGAGCCCAAGAATTTGAGGTTGCTGTGAGCTGTGATGCCACAGCACTCTACCCAGGGCAACAAAGTGAGACTCTGTCTCAAAAAAACAAACAAACAAAAAAAAAAAAAAAAGTGTTTTTTGCTAATTTGATCAAGTGCCTGTCCTACAGCCCCCTTAAAAGCAGGGCTCCTCCCCGGTGAGGGGGCTGACGGTGGCTCCAGAGTGCTCCCTGAACTCAGAGCATGGTGCTCTCACCGCTGAGCTCTCAGAGCTTGGGAAGAAGCTGAAAAGCCCCCAAATGAGCACACCAGCAGAGTTCAGGCAGGGAGAAAGGACAGAGCTGAGTGGGAGGGCTTTCTAGATGGCATTTAGACAGATGGAAAATAGAGACGGCATCTCCAGCTGAGAGACGGATTCAGAAGAGGCGCAGTCATGGGAACACCACTGCTATTGCTATTCCGATTCCTTTGGTGGGTGCCTTTGGGTTGAGGGGGAGTGTAGAGACTGCCACTAACTCTTGAAAAGGAAAAAAAAAATCCTTAACAACAGTTTAGACCAGGAATGGGCCAAGTACAGCTATTTTATTATTATTATTATTATTATTATTTTGGCTAATGTAGCTTTTCTTGAATGGCCCCGCCCATGCATTTGCAGCCTTCTGTGACTGAGGGACAGAAACTTCAGGAGGCCAGTGCTGTGCTCCAAGCTCCTGCCCTGGGCCCCAACAGGCCACACCAAACTGAAGTCACTCAGTGCTAAGTGCCGCTTTATCAAACCCAAACTTTAAGGAAGTATAAAAATCTCCAAACAGACCAGTTGTCCCCCAAAACAGGAGATTTGCAGCAACCAATCAGCCTGCTGAGCAGGTGGGATGAGGATGTCTGCCCTGCGCTGACCTTGGTGAGGAGGCGCCGGAAGCCAGCCAGGGCGGGTGTCAGCCAGTCCTCCTTTCTGTCCTAGACCACTTCCTTGTCCCCGTCCCAGCCACCTTACAAAAAGCAACGGTTCCGTTCCGCTGTGTCTGACACAGCACCTTTCTATTTTTAGGTGGGATGATGCCCAATTCATGAGTCACTAGTAAAAGTTTGACTTTTTTAAATTTCTGATTAATATGAGGGAACAGACAATTAGGTTATAAGGTGTGTGTTTGTTAGGTGAGGTCACTAATGTAGTTGTGCCCCTCCCACAGGTGGTGTGCTATGTACCCTCACACCGTACCATGAAGGGAGACCATGCCAACCCCTCCCTCCTCCTTCTCCCCACCCTTCCTCCCCCTCCCTCCCCCTCCATCCCCCTCCCTCCCCCTCTATCCCTCACTCTCCCTCCCCTCTCTCCCCACTACCTCCCTCCCCTTCCTCTCTCCTCCCTTCACTCCCTCCATCCCTCTCCCTCCCCCAACTCCCTCTTCCTTCTCTCCCACCCTTCTTCCTCCCTCACCCCTATTTCCTCCCTCTTCTCTCCCTCCCTGTTCCCCTCTCTGTCTCCCTCCTCCGGCCCCACGCTCCCTTCTCTCCCTCCTCCTCTTCCCTTTTTACCCCCTTCCCTCAACTTGAGTTAAATTGAGTTTTTCTCTAATGTGGGCAAGTATTAGTTCATCTACTGGCCTCATATTAGCATTGAGTACATTAGATACTTGCTTTTCCATTCTTGTTAGACCTTACTAAAGAGAATGTTCTCCAACTCTATCCAGGTTAATACAAAAGATGTAAAGTCTCCATCTTTCTTATGAGTGAATCATACTTGATGGGTGAAATTTGGCTTTCTGACACTGCTTTCCCACTTCAACAGCAGAGCTAGGTGAGGGACCATTTGACCACAAATGGTCTAAAATAATAGATATCAACCCTCCAAAAGGAAAGCAAACAAAGCCAATTGGCTGGCACTGTGGGTGCAAAGTACTAAACGCTTATGTCTAAAATTGAAAAGAAAGTCAAGGTACCCAATTTAATTGCATTTTCAGAAAAGGTGACAAGGAAGATAACCTGAAAAAAGCTGACATGACAGATTCGAATGTAACTACTTCCCATATTCCAAAGGCCCTGGAGCAGACTCTACACTTACGGGACTGAGACTCTGAAGGGATTGGGGATTTCAGTGACCAAACTCTCTCATTCATTTATAGCAAGAAACATAAAAGCATTCAAAGGTCATCCACATGCTGTTTGTTAAACATATGTTCATAAAAACATACATGACCTGTAAATGGGAGATAATTTTAAGTGAACATTCAGTTAAAAAATAGGTTTTACAGCGAGAAAAAATAACTAAATTTAAATGCATTAAAGCCAAAGCCATCTTACCAAAAATGTCACTAGGCAAGACAACTCTCCCTTTCCAAAAGTGGTGACTCAAGGAGAACGTGGATGTCTACGTATGCTTAGATGTTTGTAGGAACGAGAGAAATGACATGAGGGACACACAGGTCAGAGGCATGGTGGGAAAAGCCTGCAATAGAAGACACAGGCTCGGGTGGCATCTGTGGCTCAGTGCGTAGGACGCCAGCCCCATATACCAGGGGTGATGGGTTCAAACCCACCCCAGCCAAACTGCAGCAAAAAATAGCCGGGCATTGTGGCAGGTGCCTGTAGTCTCAGCTACTCGGGAGGCTGAGGCAAGAGAATTGCCTAAGTCCAAGAGCTGGAGGTTGCTGTGAGCTCTGATGCCACAGTACTCTACCGAGGGCGACAAAGTGAGACTCTGTCTCTAAAAAAAGAAGACACGGGCTCTTGTCACAACTCTGCCAACAACAAGCCATGTGTCCACGACGGAACATCCCAGGAAGGGACGCTGCTAGATGATCTCTGAGTGTTACCTAAGGGTCAGCTTTCCCAGGGAAGGGACGCTGCTAGATGATCTCTGAGTGTTACCTAAGAAATAGGGAGCAGCCACCTGTCCTATCAGCCTGATGCAGAGACAGGGATTAGGCTCAGTGAGCTTTACTGTCCACGGCCTGCAGTTTTGGAGAACAGCGAGAGTGGCCTCTCAATTCTGTTCTGCCTCAGTTACGATTGTAACAGTTTTCAGAGTAGGAATACAAGACGACAAACCTAGAAAATTTTAACTTTATCTGATAGGACATAACATCAAAGTAGTCTTCACTCTGACATGGCAAAATGTAAAAACATTAGAAAGGTAATTTTCACTTAACAAAATATCTAAGGGAATCATTAAAGAAGAGAGCTTATGAATCTTTTCTTTATGAATCTTAATGAAGATTCTTTATGAATCTTCTTAATGAATCTTCATTAAAGAAAGGATAATAAACAGGGGCGCAGAAAGAACACTGTTTATTTCCCAATTTCACTACTTACCATCAAAGTAACCTTTACACTACCGATATCACAACGCCTATTGTCTCTGTGTGACTACCTCCCCCAAAGCCTTTGAGACAAACACCCTCACAGTCATGGAGAAAACTTAACTAGATAATCAGGGAAGGTGTGTAGGGAAGGCCGAACAGATGAGGTCAGCTGTGCTGCTTCAACCTCCTGCATTCCATCCTGCAGGCCACTTTTCTGGCTTCTGAGGGCTTTTCCATTTTGAGATTCATGACAATTAACCAAACATTAGAATGTATTTAGATCAAGGGAAGATGATTAATTTAATGAACATAAATAAAATCCTTCCCAGCTTTCTGATATCTTTTTTTTTTTTTGAGAGAGAGAGAGAGTCTCACTATGTCACCCTTGGTAGAATGCCGTGGCGTCACAGCTCACAACAACCTCAAACTCTTAGGATTAGGCGATTCTCTTGCCTCCGCCTCCCAAGTAGTTGGGACTATAGGCACCTGCCGCAACGCCCGGCTATTTTTTATTGCAGTTGTAGTTGTTTAAGCAGAACCGGGGCCAGGCTCAAACCTGCCAGCCTTGGTGTATGTGGCTGGCGCCCTACTCACTGAACTATGGGTGCCAAGCCTCTTTTTTTTTTTTTTTCTTTTAATTGAGAGAGAATCTCACTATATCACCTTCAGTAGAGTGCAATAGTGTTATAGCTCACAGCAATCTCAAACTCTTGGGCTTACATGATTCTCTTGTCTGAGCCTCCTCAGTAGCTGGGACTACAATGCCCAGCTACTTTTTGTCTGTTTGTTTGCTTGTTTTTTTGTTTAGCAGGCCTAGGCCAGGTTTGAACCCACCAGCAGCCAGTGAGCTAACCATTGAGCTATGGGTGCCCGGCCTGGTGTCTTTCATTTACAGTATTTCAATAGACTTTCTATACTTGAAATAATAAATTTCACATAAGACCTACTATTATCTAGACTTCCAAGAACCTTAATGCATTAAACCTCACAGATCAGACAGAAAACTGTAGAGGATGAGCAAGGAATAAACACAGAAGTCCCCTGGGAAGAGTAACGCAGTTAGGAGACAGCCTGTGGCCTTGGGCAGCTGTGTGATTACCCACGGACGGGGCTCACTTTAAGAGTGAGGCACAGAAACAAGGGGACCCCACGTCAACACTCTCTTCCTAGTTCTCAGCAGCAGCAGTAATGAAGGCTGCCCTCCGGGGAAAATTAGAATGAGGTTTGGGAAATGGCACCAACCAAGCACATAATAAAAGAATAGGAAACATGTTAGAGAAAAGCTCAATGTTACCAAAAGAGCGAAGATAATAAAGGGGGGCGCGGAAAGAACACTGTTTATATCCCGACTTTTCTCCTAACAGAGGAGACCACTTAGGATGCACAGACCCAAAAAGCAATATCAACTCAAACACCAGAATTTAAACAACTACATGCCCACAGTAAAGGAAAACACAAGTATAGTCTAATGACGTGAAGACTCTAGTGACAGGAGGGGAGAGGAGGGAACAGGGAAAGGGGAGGCGGGAGGGTGACTGGCAAGGTCTCACCTAATGTTCAGGAGGTGAGGGTGTTCAGCACGCCCCTGGGTAAAAGGCTCAACTGCAACTTGAACTTGACCTTAGAAATGAAAACAATGTAACCTGAGCATTTGTACTCTCATATTAATCTGAAATTTAAAAAAACACCAGGGGCCAGTGATGTGGTATGAGGAAGGCAGTGGACCCTGGGTGTTTGGCACGGAAAGCTGGGGAGCATCTTGGCAAGTGGCTACAAGGCAAGGCCAGGAATCAGACCCAGGGATTGTCAGGGAGAATAGCCTGGAGCCCAGAGATCTGGAGAGGCTGTGGGAGGCCACCTGGAGAGAAGGGGGAGGTCAGGACCAGGCCTTGAGGAAGGAGGAGTCTGCCCAGGGTCTCAGGGAAGACAAATGCCAGGCAAGGGGGTGATGGTGGCACCAGGGAGAGAGCACCCAACTGAGCTGAAGCCTGCAGGAAGAGCCAGAGAGGCCTGCACATCAGGTGCCAGGAGTAATGACAAGGCTGTCACTTGTGCCCAGAGCAAGAGCTGTTCTCATGTAGCGCTGGCCTAGGAAAAGGGCCAGGAAAGAGCAGAGCAGTCGGTGGCTGGGAGGACCCAGTTAAGGAACAACCGTGGCAGAGGCAGCTTAACTAGGAGGACATGAGGGTCACTCAGAAAGCACTGAGGAAGTCAGTGCGACCCAGTGATGATCGGGCCACAGCTCAGAGAAGGGAAAAGGCTGATGGGATCACAGGGCCACACACTGGACAGTTGTAAGTGTGCAAACTGAAGTCCTCTGAGATTATTGCAAGACTCAGCGTGCACAGAGAGACCAGGAAGCAGATGGGACAAGTCCTGGGTGAACCAGGGCCTCCATCTTCAATCCCAGGATTACAAAATCCCTTCCCTCTGCTGGCGCAGAAGGGGGCAGCCACCCAGGAGTGCAGAGGCAGGGTGAGGGGCTGAGCCTCTAACTGGCCCTGTGGCAGCTTTTCATGAAGTTTTCCTATTTTTAGGCCCACCTTCAACTTCCTATTCCTAAGCCTTTGGGGACTTTCTTTTCCCCAAACAAATTAGGATTCTCTTTGGCATTTCCCCTGGTAGTGGAGCATGTTCTGCCTGCCCAGTAGCTCACCTCATCCATGTGCCTTCTAGCCTCCAAAGTTGTTGCTAACTTCCTCTGTCTTGTTCTGTTCATCCTAATAGATTTTTCTCTTAAAAAAAAAAAATCTCTTGAGGGGCGGCACCCATGGCTCAAGGAGTAGGGCTCTGGCCCTGTATACTGGGGGTGGTGGGTTCAAGCCCGGCCCTGGCCAAAACTGCAAAAAAAGAAAAAAAAATCTTGGGGCTCAGCACCTGTAGCACAGCTATGTGGGAGACTGAGGCAAGAGAATCGCTTAAGCCCAAGAGATTGAGGTTTCTATGAGCTGTGATGCCACGGCACTCTACCAAGCGCAAAGTAGTGAAACTCTGTCTAGAAAAAAAAAACAACTCTTATTCTTGTTTTGGTGGGGTTCGAAGAGAGAACAAAAGTAAACATGTGTTGAATCCACCATCCTCACCCTAGCTTACTTTGACAACTGTAAAAAAGCAATACTACATTTATTCCACACATAAAAATATGTGCTCTCTTTGATGTGTGATCAAGATAACCCAGCCTCGGCCAGGTGCGGTGGCTCATGCCTGTATTCCTAGCACTCTGGGTGGCCAAGGCAGGCGGATCACTTGATCTCAGGAGTTCGAGACCAGCCTGAGCAAGAGCAAGACCCACCTCTACTAAAAATAGAAAAACTAGCCAGGCTTTGTGGTGGGTACCTGTAGTCCCAGATACTCAGGAGGTTGAGGCAGGAGGATCTCTTAAGCCCAAGAGTTTGACGTTACTGTGAGCTATGATGACTGTGCAGCACTCTACCCAGGGTGACAGAGTAAGATTCTGTCTCAAAAAAAAAAAATACCCCAGCCTCCTGCCTCAGGGCAGGCTAATGGAGTTGGGGGGGGAGGTGTCCTTACAGGGATATGTTTGCCTCCTGGCCAGACTCCCCAAGACTAGGTCTCTCAGTGAAAATTACCACCCCGTAGTAGAGAAGGAAGTCACCAAACTGTTCTATAAGCATCATGGCAGGTGGATTCTTCATCTGTTTAAGTCAAAATTTGTTTTAAAACCCTTATGAAATCCAAATGAATGATTTAAGAAGGTGGTTTCATAAGAAAATGCAATTTCTTCACGATTAAGTAAAATGCCATCTAGTAGATCCTTCCTAAAGCTTTGATTGCTAGGAGTGGTTCAGATCGTTTCCCATTACACTCAGAAACCAGAAGTGTAACAAGAGAGATAACGACAGAATTGAAGGACTTCAGGGGTGGAGGAAACCTCAGCGACCAGCCAGTTCCAATCAGGAAAGCGACCACCTGGGGGCTTTGTAGAAACGCGCATGTTGGGACCGTGGCCAGGCCTCTAGGCCTGACTCACCAAGGACACTTATCAAACTGCCCAGATGGGTCTGCCAGGTACCCGGCACCCCCAGAGAAACCATCTCACGCTCCTCCTTGTGCATGAAAATTGGCCCCAAAACAACTTGCACAATTCACCAGACAGGCCTGGAGAAAGAGGCACTGAATAGCAGCTGGTAACAGGTTCTGGTTCTTTTTACATCATACTGTAGCCTTCTGTCCACCCACTCATTCTTTTGATAACAACATGTCCGTATCTACTATGGCCTGATAATGACAGTGACATTCATTGAGCACTTACAATCTGCCCGGCACTGTTACCACTTCACAGGCCATTATTTCATTTTTAATCCTAGCAACAGTGTTATCAGGTAAGAACTTTAAATATCTCCATCTCACAGATGAAGAAGAAAGCACAGAGAGGGCAAGTAACGTGCTCAAGGCCACACAGCCAATAAGTGGTGGTGCTCAATATGGCTCCAGAACGCGGGCTCCTCCCCAATGGCTATGCCCCAACTGCCCATCAGGTGCTCTGCTGCCAGGAATCACACTCGTGATGAGCCGGAGAGAGAAGAGCACACATTGGGAGACAGGTGGGTAGTGTCCCAACCCAACACAGAATGTGGGGTGCAGGGTGGCCCCAGGGTACCATCAGAGCACAGGGGTATGTTCTCATCGCAGAGGCTGTGGCCATGAGCTAGGTCTTGAATCACAGGAAGTAAAGCTGTCCTCTTATACAGAAAACTTTTTTACCCCACTCAGGCTCAGACTCCCCACACTGGGCTGGTGTCCCACACAAATGCTCTGACGACCCACCAGGAGGCCTTCTTAGCCCACTCTGCCTCCAGTGTGCTGTGTCAGACCATCACACCTCACCCAGGCCAGCTCTGATACCCTCCTCAGCTGCTCCAGTGAGCTGCGGCTTCCCTGCTGTTCTACGTGGGTGCCTACCTTGCTGGGTCCTACCTGATGGCTTTTATCTTTTTTTTTTTTTTTTTTTTTTTGAGACAGTTTCAAGGTGTAACCCTTGGTAGAGTGCTGTGGCATCACAGCTCACAGCAACCTCAAATTCTTGTGCTTAAGCGATTCTCTTGCCTCAGCATCTCAAGTAGCTGGGACTATAGGCACCTGCCACAACACCCGGCTATTTTGTCTGTTTGTTTGTTTAGCAGGCCCAGGCCAGGTTCAAACCCACCAGCCCTGGAGTATGTGGCTGGCACCCTAACCACTGAGCTATGGGCACCCAGTCAACTACCTGATGGCTTTTAAAAGGATTTTTTTTTAGGAAGGGAAAAACAAGAAAGAGATGTGGGGACAAAAAGGAACAAGGAAGAGGAAATGCCTGTTCTCTCATAAACCAGCTGTAATCGGACTTCTGTCCCACTGGTCCACGGAAACTAACCCATCAATGTAGCAGTGACCTCCACGATGGTCAATTCCCAGGACTCACACAAGAGTGAGTCGCCCTGGCATCGTGCTCACATCTGGAAACCCAGCACGCTGGGAGGCTGAGCCAGGGAGATCACCTGAACTCAGGAGTTTGAGACAGCCTGAGCAAGAGCGAGACATTATCTCTACTGAAATAGAAAAACTAGCCGGGCATTGTGGTGGGCCCCTGTAGTCCCAGCTCCTCAGGAGTCTGAGGCAAGAGAATCCTTGAGTCCAGGAATCAAGGTTGCTGTAAGCTACGATGATGCCAGGGCACTCCACCTGAGTGATAGAGTGAGACTCTGTCTCAAAAAAAGAAAGAAAGAAAGAAAGAAAGAAAGAAAGAAAGAAAGAAAGAAAGAAAGAAAGAAAGAAAGAAAGAAAGAAAGAAAGAAAGAGTGCTGCTTCCGTCTCGATATGCCTTCCTCACTTGGTTTGAGTGTTCACATTTTCCTGGTTTCTTCCCGCCTCGTGGAAATGCGTGGGTAAACAAGCCACCTGCTCCTGAACCTCAGGCACTGAAATCCTGAAGTGTGTACTACATTCCTGAATTAAAGGTTACCAAGAGAGGCACTGCCATGACATGCCCACCGCAGAAGTAGAACAGAGCAGATAGCCTCACACACCACAGGAATAAAGTTAAGGAGATAATTATTCATCGTGAAGCAAGCAGCTTCACTGGAGCTCAGAGTTAAAATAGTCTAAACACCAAGCTGGTTCCCAGTTTTAATTGATTTTCTTTAATATGTTCATCATCCTTTAGAAACCTGCACAAGTGAGTGTTGATTCATATTACTGGAATTGTGAAAGGGGCTTTTCTGTTTATAATGCTTTTCTAGTTGTTTAAAAAAAAAATTAACACTTCTAAAATATGTTATATTTAAAATCTTCTTTGCAGAGCCCCGGTTTAAGTTTGGCCAACAGAACAAGAACACAGCTCCTGGGAATGAGGGTGAAACGGCTTGTTAAATGAACGAAGGCAGAGGCTGAAATACAAACATTTTGTGAAATGTTCATATTTTATCAGCCAAAGAGAGCTACGGCAAATCATCACACGTCTAAAAAATGTGGAGAAAACAGGGAGCTGCTCATTTTATATCAAGTCGACCTTCTGTTACTTTTATGACCTGATCTGAAATAACCTGGCAGGCTCAGCCTCACCCCCAGCTCCATGTCAGCAAGGGGACCCATTCTGTCGTCAACGATGCAAATGCCTGGCAGCCATTCACCAGCAGGGGGCACTGCGCCAGGTCTTTCTGCAGGTGAGATTCCCCCCCTCAAAAGCTGAAGATTGAGAAACATGCATTTTCAGCAGACTGAAAAATCTGCGTCACTGTCTCAGATTAATACGTTGCCACACAATTGATAGGGAATCTCCATGTGTGCCCCAGTAACAATATCCACTGTAGGCCAGATGTGGTGGCTCACGCTTGTAATCAGTCCAAAAGTCTGAAGTTGAATCATGAGGAAATTGAGGATCCTCTGAATATAAAAACAAACAAACAGAGGCTGGGTGCAGTGGCTCACACCTTATCATCCCAGCATGCTGGGAGGCCGAAGCAGGTGGATCACTTGCACTCAGGAGTTTGAGACCAGCCTGGGCAAGAGCGAGACCCCCATCTCTACTAAAGATAGAAAAACTAGCCAGGCATTGTGGAGGGCACCTGTAGTCCCAGGTATTCAGGAGGATGAGCCAAGAGTCTTGCTCTGTCTCAAAAAACAACAAAGAGAAGGGCTGCTGCCTTCAATCTGGGATCCCTTCTCCCATTCTTCCAGAGCCGGACTCCTAACGTGCCCGTCATGAAGCAGAGCCAGCCACACATGGCGCAGGGAGAAACCCAAAAGAACACATCTCTTCAGGAACTGGAGAAAGACAAATCTTCACAATCAAAACTTCAAAACCCTTTGGTAAGGGCTTTTTACGTAGCTGTGATCTATTTTAGGAATAAACACTTTGTCAAGAGAATGCTATCCAGTGAAAGAAGCTGATAGAAAGGGCAGAAACACTCCTGGGATAAGGATCATAAAAGGACTTATGTGAAAGTTTTTAAAGAGAAATGACATTACTTTTTCCCCACCAGTGGGATCCATGCTGTAAGGCTTGTGATGCTCTCCCAGTCACCTGAGCATAGGTATATAGCAGAGGAAGTTGAAAAACAAACAACAATATTCTTTCAAAAACTGGTTAGACTACTGATAACTTAGGTTTATTTAGTGAACCTGCTGCTTTTTATATTTCCGGTTTGGGTGCTAAACCACTGCATAAAATTGAAATTCTCTTTGAAGGGAAAAAAGGAAAATAATTTTCTTTCACATTTGAGCAACTAGTATGTTCTCTTCCCCCAGGGTGACCTCAAGGGACAGAGGCTTCCCACAATCTGTCCAAGGGGCCATTCTAGGTACTAACAGGCTCGCATTCCATGATCTGGGGGGACCTCACAAAAGCAATAGGCTTGGCTCGGCACCTGTAGCTCAAGCAGCTAAGGCGCCAGCCACATACACCTGAGCTGGAGGGTTCGAATCCAGCCTGGGCCGGCCAAATAACAATGACGACTGCAACCAAAAAATAGCCGGGCGTTGTGGCAGGTGCCTATGGTTGCAGCTACTTGGAAGGTGAAGGCAGGAGAATTGCTTGAGCCCAGGAATTGGAGGTTGCTGTTAGCTGTGATGCCACAGCACTCTACCCAGGGCGACAGCTTGAGGCTCTGTCTCAAAAAAAAAAAAAAAAGCAGCAACAGGCTTGGACAGTCCTGTTCACACCTGTCTTTGATCTCAGGTGAATGCGAGCAGGAAATACTTCTCTGACCTATCTTTTCAAGCAGGTAATCCCATGGGACTTTGGGGTCCATCATCAATAGCCAAGGCCCTGAGCTCTTTCCTGTTCCTGTTAAACTCTCATCATATCCCACGTAAGCCAGCCGGGAATTTAAGACATCATAATTAGCACTGATCTAACATATGCCCTTTGTCAAGCCCTGGAGTGACCAAAGGGAACACAAAACTAAATGAAGAGCTCAGTCTAGCAAGACAGACAGACATGAAAAACAAATGACTGCCCTATACTGCAGTAACCACCAAAGTACCGTGATTTAAAGATATTGGCGGTGCCAGACATGGTGGCTCACCTCTATAATCCCAGCACTCTGGGAGGCCAAGGCAGGTGGATCGCCTGAGCCCAGGAGTTCAAGACCAGCCTGAGCAAGAACGAAACCCTGTCTCTACTAAAAATAGATAAACTAGCCTGGCATAGTGGCAGGTGCCTGTAGTCCTAGCTACGTGGAAGGCTGAGACCAAAGGATGGCTGGAGCCTCAGAGTTGGGTTGCCGTGAGCTATTCGGGGCACAGAATGAGATTCTGCCTCAAACAAAAAAGAGAAAGATATTGATGGCTCAGAGGAAGAAGGTGCCAGCTCTGCTAGAGTGATTCAGAAAAGCTTTGGACAGGAATAAACATTATCACACTAGATATTCAAGAATGAATATGAATTTGCATTTGAGGTGGGTGGTGCCAGGGGAAGAGTCTAGCAAATGTTAAACCAAGAAGGCAGGACAGAACATGGCACACTCGAGATTGACACGCAGGTCAGAACGACGGAAGATACACCGTGCCCAGGGCGAGGGTTGAGAGCATGGGCACCAGCCAGGAGACGTGGGTTCTGTGCTAAGGAGTTTAGACGTAGCACAAAGGCAGCAGCGTTGAGGAGGTTTCCACGGGAGGGTGATGTGGTCAGATGAAGTTTTAAAAGATCATTGTCAGTTGGACAGGGTAAGGTAAGATCAGAAAAAGAGACACCAATCAGGAGATTGCAGCAGAGCAGCTAAACAACTTGGCCTTGGGAGTCTGCAGCCCTGGGCTGAATGCAAGTTCACCACGTCCTGAATGTGGGACCTTCACCCATCTTCACTCTGCCTCAGATTCCTCACTCAGGGCCAGCTTCGTGGACTCGAGACCTACACAACCATACATGGCCTCACACCTAAAAGGGCTCCATTGTTGCTATCTTGAAATTCTTAATTTTATTTATTTATTTATTTATTTATTTATTTATTTAGACAGCGTGTCACCCCAGGTAGAGCGCTGTGGCATCATAGCCCACAGCAACCTCAAACCCTTAGGCCTGAGTGATCCTCTTGCCTCAGCCTCCCGAGTAGCTGAGACTACAGGTGCCTGCCACCATGCCAGGCTAGTTTTTCTATGTTTAGTAGAGATGGTCTAGCACTTGCTCAGGCTGGTGTCGAACTCCTCAAGCAGTCCACCTGCCTTGGCCTCCAAGAGTGCTGAGATTACAGGCATGAGCCACTGTACTCAGCCCCCGATACTTTTTTTTTTTTTTTTTTTTTTAGAGACAGAATCTCACTTTATTGCCCTCGGTAGAGTGTGTGGTGTCACACAGGTCACAGCAACCTCCAACTCATGGGCTTAGGCGAGTCTCTTGCCTCAGCCTCCCGAGTAGCTGGGACTACAGCTGCCCGCCACAATGATAACACCCGGCTATTTTTTTGTTGCACTTTGGCCGGGGCTGGGTTTGAACCCACCACCCTCGGCATATGGGACCGGCGCCCTACCCGCTGAGCCATAGGGGCCGCCCTATACTCTTAATTTTTAAACAAAGGGCCCCACATTTTCATGTTGCCCTAGCTCCTAAAAATGATATAGCTGGTGCGCCTCATCTGAAAGGGAGAGTAAAGTCAGCATCCAGTATAACCATGGGCCTATTGGGAAGTTTAAATGATAAAATGAATGTAGAAATCACAGCATCTGGCACAAAATCCTTCAAACATGAAATGCATTTTTATTATCCTTAGTATTATTTATACCCTCAAGAAGAAGAGGAGGGGCCTGAAGCAAGGTGACAGCAGCAGAGAAAGAAGGGAAGTGGGAATGAAACAAATAAGACATCTTTCTGGACATCCGAGAAGGTGCATGGGAAGGAAACCAGCCTGCAAGGTGTTCTCACCCCTGCCAAGACAGGTGGAGACAGCCTGCGAATACCACACGCCTACAGGCTAATGCCCCTTTTGATACTCATACCCAATACACATCTTTCCCAAAAGTAAGGCCTCATTGCTATTTCTCTGTGGCTGTTAGCAATTTTAGAACATAGTATAAGAAAAGCAAATGTGTAACAGTGGCCTCCACTTCTGACAAGTTAAGAGGACAAAGTGAATAGTCCAAGAAAGCCATTCTTTGAGAAAAGAGAGCCTGTGAGATCAGGTTTCTGCAAACTGTCCGAGCTCTTGTTACATTAACCTGTGACAACTGAAAGCCAGGAATTTAATTAAAGGACTATGTAAGTGTTAGAATTATGACTAAAGCAAACCAAAGTAATAGAGACAGAACCATTGGAAATTACTGCATCTGTAGTCAAAAACTGTCAAGTATCAGCAATTTCATATCGCCTAAATCAACATTTCTTGAAAATCTAGGTAGCTATTAAAGGCAAAATGACCAAAACCAAGACAGTAGTAAAGAGAATGTGACTGCTGGAAAAAAAAAAAGAAAAGAAAAGAAAATAGCAAGCAAATTTAGGAATCTTCAAAGAGCGTCATTCATTGCTCTCGTGCTCAGAGAAAAATAAAGAAAGACTGGTTTTTAAATGCAGTAATTCAAGAAGAAAGCAAACACTTCACTAGAAGACATCACGAGGCTGGAACAAGAGAAGGAGTGAAGAAACATCCTGGCGAAAACTGCAGCTGTGGAGCATGTGTGTGGGTAAAGAAACAAATACTGCGATAAAAATAGTTGTATGTCTGAAGTACAGACATATCATAGATTATAGCACATGTTAGCTATGCCGCAGAATAGCAATTTATTGAAACATGAATTCCACTTGATAAGGAAGCAAATTAGTGACTGGGTAATTCCTCTATTTATTATTTATTGAGCTAATAACAAAGAAATAAGGCAGGAGGCTTTAAAACCTATTGGAACCCTGTTTGTAGAATTGGGCCAATCAGATATGCCAAGCAGTTCTAACTCATGATATAAAAAGCCCTCTGGAGCACTCAGATGGGTTTTTTTTTTAGTGTACACAGATGCTTGACGCCAGGATGCCACTATGGGGTGGGTTAAACGGCTACCAACAGATACAGGGCCTCCAGCACTTTTTAATTCTTTGATCTTTCTCTTTCTGGGTCTAATGACAAACTTAGAATGGGATGGGAGCTGTGGGATGGGTTTTGATTCTGCCTCCCACACGAAAATATTAACAAATGCAAAAGACGGCAATTAAGGTATGAAAATAAAGAAAACCAAAGATTGGGCAGTGCCTGTGGCTCAAGGAGTAGGGCACCGGCCCCAAACACCAGGGATGGCAGGCTCAAGCCCAGCCCTGACCAAAACTGCAAAAAAAAAAAAAAAAGAAAACCAAAGATAAAAAGTAACCAGAGCGTTCAGATGACTTTGGTCTATTCTGAGAGCTCGTCTCTGTCTATCAGCTATTTGACACGGTGACTGTTCCTTCTTCTTAAAATACTGTCTTCCTGTGGCTGCTTCTCAGCACACTCTCCTCTTTTTACTTCCATTGTCACTGGCCTCTGCCTCTCCGTACCCCGTGCCAGGCCCGCTTCCCCTTCCAACTGCAGGGGACCCCAAGGGCCCGTGTGACGACCTCATCTCTAGCATACCCAGGCAATCTTACCCAGGCCTGTGGTCTTATATACCACCTCTACTCTGAGGACCCTAAGTTCCTCTCTCTAGGCCCCTCCCCCAGCCGCACACACGCAGGGCAGGCAGCTGATGCCACGTTTCCACTTGCATATCTAATAGGAATTTCAAACTCCATGTGGTCAAACCAACTCTCCATGCCCCCAATCCTTTCACTGGTGAGACTTAACTAAAAGTCTCTATCACAGCCCATCTTCCTCCAATTCATCAGTGAGTTCTGTGACCTCCACCTTTAAAGTATGTCCTGATCCCCGCCATCTATCACCGTCTGTACCAATGTCACTCTCTGCCTGAAACTACCACCTCTCACCTGGACTACTGTAATCTTGTGACTAGTCTTTCCTTTCACTCCTACTCACTATGCCCAAGTCCCCACATGGCAGAGTCACTATTTATTTATTTATTTAAGATAGCATCCCACTCTCTCGCCCTGGCTAGAGTGCTGTGGCATCAACCTCAAACTCTTGGGCTCAGGCTGGGCACAGAGGCTCACACCTGTAATCCTAGCACTCTGGGAGGCTGAGGCAGGTGGATCACCTGAGCTCACAGGTTTGAGACCAGCCTGAGCCAGAGTGAGATCTTGTCTATAAAAATAGCTGGGCATGTCTATAAGATTTGGCATGATCTGTTTTTTGAAATTATCTTTTACTTTTATTTATAAATATTAGTTGTCTATTTTTTGAGATGTTAAAAAAAAATAAGAAGGGCTCTGTGCTTGTGGCTCAAGCGGCTAAGGTTCGAATCCACATACACCTGAGCTGGCAGGTTCGAATCCAGCCTGGGCCCGCCAGACAACAATGATGATGGCTGAAACCAAAAAATAGCCAGGCATTGTGGCAAGCATCTGTAGTCCCAGCTACTTGGGAGGTGGAGGCAGGAGACTCACTTGAGCCCAGAAGTTGGAGGTTTCTGTGAGCTGTGATGCTACAGCACTCTACCCAGGGCGACAGCTTGAGGCTCTGTCTCAAAAAATAAAAATAAAAATAATAAGAAGAAGTTAACTGATGACTCCATACTGAATCTCAGAGTCAAAGCATTCTATAATAGACATACTCTTATTGGACAATGTGAATGTTACTTTCTTTGCACTACTATTATTATTAGTGCTTAATATTTCAATGCAGCAATTCTCTAATTTCTTTTCTGAATGTATTTATCTTCGTTCATTCGAGGTTTTTGTTTCTAGTCCTTATCTCAAACATTGTTATTATTATTAAATTTCAAACCTCTCTAATTTTGTGAAGGCAAAAAATAAACACATAATAAACACATGTATATGTAAAAATTTTTTTTAAAAATTTTTTAAATAGCTGGGTGTTATGACACATGCCTGTAATCCCAGCTACTCAGGAGGCTGAGGTAAGAGAATCATTTGAGCCCCCAAGAGTTTGAGGTTGCTGTGAGCTATAATGCCATGGCACTCTATCAAGGGTGACAAAGTGAGACTGTCTCAAAAAAAAAAAAAAAAAAAAAAACTCTTGGGCTCCAACAATCCTTCTGCCTCAGCCTCCCAAGTAGGTGGGACTACAGGTGCCCACCACAACTCCCAGCTAATTTTTCTATTTTTTGTAGAGATGGGGTCTCACTCCTGCTCAGGCTGGTCTCACACTCCTGAGCTCAAGTGATCCACCTGCCTCAGCCTCCCAGAATGCTGGGATTACAGGCCAGTGAGCCATCGCACCAAGCCAGAGTCACCTTTCTATAATCAGATCACGCAGCATTCTCTCACCTATACCCTCTAATGGCCTCCCACCACCTTGGGAAAAAAGAGCCAACCCCACCACTTCAAGACACAGGAACATGAATTGCTAAGGGTACACTGGAAAATGAGCTGAGGATGCCTCATAAACCTGAAGATGAGGACATCTCCTGAACCAGCAATTCTTCATTCTGGCATCTCCCTGAGAAAAACTCGTGCAAAGATTCTGTCCAGAGATGTTCTCTGCAGAACTGTTTCTAATAGTGAATAAATAAAAAAAAACACCAAATTGTTCCTCAGTAGAGAAAATGATAAATAAGTTGGTGGGTTTTTTTCTCTTGACAGAATGCTATACATTAGTCAAAATAAATAAATTAGATCTCCGTGGAGGGTGCTGGAGCCTGACGGATTTTAATATTTGGCCACTGACAGGTTCTGAGGCCCACCACGCTCCCTTTCCCTTCTCCCCACTTCTGGGCAAGGCTGTAACAAAGCCAGGCACTCACCTAATGTGCGGAGGGAAGTTCAAACCACGCCCATCTCTGCCTGCACTTCCCCACCACATTCCTAACCACCATCAATCCAGAGCCAAGACCTGTCACCCTTACTTTTTCACTCCAGACCAAAATGGAGTCCTGCAGGGAAGATTTCTGATGTTGACTATGTGAGTAATAAACTGGATTTCATTCTCATGGGTGCCTGGGTGTCAATGCAGCCATCCTGACATTCATAAATTTGGGGGGAGGAACGGCTGGCCAGCATCCAGCCAGAAATGGAATGCTAAAACCCCAAGTAAAACTCAATTAGATATCAGTTAGATAAACATTGAAGAAACAATGTTAACTGGAAATAAAGTTGTGACAGATACCATATAATATTATTTATATAATGATCTGTCATATTTCTAGGATTTTGTTTTGTTTTGTTTTGGTTTCTGTTTTAAAAATCCACTTTGTCACAGTGGCTCACACCTGTTATCCTAGCACTTTGGGACATGTAGAAGGGCAGATCTCCTGAGCTCACAAGTTCCAAACCAGCTTGATCTAGAGCAAGACCCAATCTCTAAAAAAATAGTTGGGCATCCCTCCCCACGTTAGGTGAGTGCCTGGCTTTGTGGGAAGCACCTGTAGTCCCAGCTACTCAGGAGGCTGAGGCAAAAGAATCCCTTGAGCCTACAGTTAGAGGTTGCTGTGAGCTGTGACGACACAGCACTCTACCAGGGGCAACAAAGTGAGACTCTGTCTCAAAAAAAAAATCTACTTTGTATGCCATTAGTCTTTCTTTTAGTAAGTATTGCCTTATGGATTTTTTTTTTTTTTTAAAGAGACAAAGTTTTACTTTGTCACCCTTAGTAGTGGTGTGGTGTCACAGCTCACAGCAACCTCCAGCTCTTGGGCTTAGGCAATTCTCTTGCCTCAGCCTCCCAAGTATCTGGGACTAGAGGTGCCCACCACAATGCCCAGCTATTTTTGTTGCAGTTTGGCCGGGGCTGGGTTTGAACCCACCACCCTCAGTATATGGGGCCAGCACCCTACTCACTGAGCCACAGGCACTACCCTGCCTTATAGATCTTTTATAATCATCTTATTTGCAACTGTTCTATATATGTAGGCTAATTTTTTAGATGACTTTTAAAACCCAGATGGACAATTTTTGTCCTTCATTTGGAATATTTACTCTATTCACACTTCTTGTAATTTTGTACGTGGATAGATTTTTTGCCACTGTCTGTCCTGTCAACGCTTTTCCCTTCTTCTTTCTTTATAATCCGTATTCTACCTCTCATTGAGTCATTTTCCTCCGATAGTTAGGCAAATATATACTCAATACTCTTTTAGAAGTAGCCCCAGAAATTTTAACATGCTTGATTAAGTTATGCAAAAGTTAACAAATACATAACAATGTTAGTGAACGCACTGTCGCTCTCCAGAACAACACAGGACTCCAGGGTCCTCTGTCCTCTGTCACCCCACCCCACACCTACACTCCACTGCTTTTACACATTTTTATTTTACATATCTTATATTTTTAACCCCAAAGCCATTATTACTATCTTAGTCTCATTTGCCTGGGCTTATCCACGTATGTATTGTTCTCTTTTCTCTTCAGTTCTTTTTTGTATCTCAGGCTTATCTGGAATCACTTTGCTCTTATCTAAAACACATCCTTCTGAGCAGTGCTATCCATAGAAATACCTTCTGAACTCACCCAGATTCCAGTATGTCAAGTGTGAAGACTTAAAATGCACACTTCAGGCTTGGTGCCCGTGGCTCAAGCGGCTAAGGCGCCAGCCACATACACCAGAGCTGGAGGGTTCAAATCCAGCCCAGGCCTGCCAAACAACAATGACAACCACAACCAAAAAAAATAGCCGGGTATTGTGGCAGGCGCCTGTAGTCCCAGCTATTTGGGAGGCTGAGGCAAGAGAATCGCTTAAGCTCAGGAGCTGGAGGTTGCTGTGAGCTGTGACGCCACAGCACTCTACCAAGGGTGATGGCTTGAGGCTCTGTCTCAAAAAAAAAAAAAAAGAAAGAAAGAAAATGCATACTTCAAATTAATTTTGAATCAGGCAAAACTAATTTTAATAAAACAAAAATATCCCATGATAAAAGCTTGACTTAATATATTTTTTCTTAATTAAAACAAGTGTCTGAATTACAAGTGTGCTCAAAGATTACTTTGTCATTGCTAACCAATTAGTATGCCTCAATTTCCAAGATGAAAACAAGAAAGTTTCTCTTGGGAAACTGTCATTTGAACAGACAGTTCTGCGTGAACACAGTGAATGCTGAATTCTGAAGGATTCAGGTCAGCCTGACAGCCGAGTTTTACTTATGCTAACCTATTTCATGTCCACTCTCTGTTTAGGCCTTTAAGCTGCATGACTTATAGTACAGTTATTATTATTTCATTCTGTTAGCTCATTGATGAGCCAGAACCAGCTTATCCCAACTTGCAACAGCACATTATTCAAGACCAGTTGTGTGAGTTCAACCATTGATAGCTTAAAATTGGCCCTGGTAGGAGTATTTCCCCATGGAAATGAGCTAAACGCTGCCATTAAGGTTCTGTGTTTTGAGCACTCTATGGACACCACTATTTTAAATCCACCCATATTTACACTGCTAGTTTCCCATTTCCACCTTATCTTTGAATACACCAATTTTTAAACTGCAGATAGCAGCCTATAAACTAAAATAAAATCTTAACTGATTGACTGGAACCCCTCTTGGCCAGGGGGATTCCCCAAAGCGAGGGGCTAGTCATGAGAAAGGAGATGGCGTGCCTCACCGTGGTCAGAAAGGCCAGTAGTTCCTCATCATGCCCCCTCCCCTCTCAGAGTTGTTCTCTGTGCCACATTAATAGGCCTGGAGCTCTCCAAGACACACCTGCAGGTCCTCAACATTGACACAAACCACTTCAGTCTGGGCGTTGTGTCCTGTGATTTGTCTCTGATAAACAGACCCTTATCTCAACTCAGCTTTCCTGTTTGCTGACTCCTGATCTGTAAGGCAGAGCCTGACTCTTTCAGCCAATTGCAAGCCAAAAAATCCTTAAACCCACCTATAACCTATAAGGCCCTGCTTAGAGATGTCCCCTCTTTGGGCGCCAAGCCAGTATACACCTTCCATGTATTGTTTTATGCCTTTACTATAATTCCTGTCTCCCTAAAATGTATAAAACCAAACTGTAACCCCACCACCACACTCCCACTTGCTCAAGGCTTCTTGGGTGTGGCTCCAGGTCATTGTCCTCAAATTTGGCTCAAAATAAAACTCTTTAAATTATTTTACAGAGGCTCGGCACCTATAGCACAGCAGTTACGGCACCAGCCACATACACTGAGGGTGGCAGGTTTGAACCAGCCTGGGCCTGCTAAACAACAATGGCAACTGAAACAAAAAACAGCCAGATGCTGTGGCAGGCACCTGTAGTCCCAGCTACTTGGGAGCCTGAGGCAAGAGATCACTTAAGCCAAGAATTTGAGGTTGATGTGAGCTGTAATGCCACAGCACTCTATTAAGGGCAACATAGTGAGACTCTCTCTCAATTTAAAAAAAAAAAAAAATTATTTTACAGAATATGGCTTCTTTTCCATCAACAAACCTTATGAATAGATCACAAAATCAATGTAAAGGGCCTCAAATAATAATTTTTTTTAGCAAAAAATAATAGTTTAAGAAAGAATGTATCAGCTTGTATTATATGTGGCAAAAATAAGCATTATTGTTACTTTTGTTTCCGTTCTTAATATACATATAGTTATGCATCAAGACAGGGATAAAATCTGAGAAATGCAACATTGTATAAGGGTCCATCATGATGGAAACATTACATGATTCATGGATGTACTTAACATTTTATGTTGTACATGCCCAGGGTTGTTGCATAGACTATATTTCTATATTTGGTTTGAATTTAAAAATTCAAAACAGGTCAAACTCAGTGGCTCATCCCTGTAATCTTAGCAGTCTGGGAGGTGGAAGAGGGTAGATCCCTTGAGCTCAGGAGTCCAAGAACAGCCTGAGCAAGAGCGAGACCCCATCTCTACTAAAAATATAAAACTAGCTGGGTGTTGGAGCAGGTGCCTATAGTCCCAGCTACTTAGGAGTCTGAAGCAGGAGGATCACTTAAGCTCAAGAATTTGAGGTTGCTGTGAGCTGTGATGCCACAGCACTCTATCCAGGGTAACAGGGTGAGTCTTTGTCTCAAAAAATACATAAATAAAAATTCCAAACAATTGAAATTTTATCAAGTGTCTTCTCTGACCACGATGGAATAAAACTAGAGATCAATAGCAAGAAGAACATTGGAAACTATGTGAGCACATGGAAATTAAACAAAATATGCTCCTGAATAACTGGAGTTGTCAGTGAAGAGATAAAGAAGAAAAGTTTAAAATTTCTCAAAACAAATGAAAATGAAGACATAATGCATCAAAATCTGTGAGGTATGAAGAATTAGTGTTAGGAGGAAAGTTTATAGCAATGACTGTGTACATCAAAAAAGTCAAGACCTTGACTGTGATCAGCTCTTGCCCGGACCTCCATAAGAGCTGCGCCACGATCATGATCGGCTCCTGCCTGGACCTTGGTAAGAGCTGAGCCAGAACCCCCAACCCACAACCCACACCTAACAGGCCTCCACACACCCTGACCAGGAACTGCAGGAACCGCATAACCCGACGTCCTCCCTCCTGTTCCCTCCCTGCCTCTACACTGGCCCACTCATCTGGCCAGGCACTCTGATAGCCACGTGCCCTCCAGAGCCCTCCCTGGTTCTGCACAGAGCCCTTCTCCTGGCCAGAGACAGCTGGAGCCTTGGGCTCTCTGTGCCAAAGTCACTGGGCGCCAGGCACTCCCAAAAACATGTGCACCACTCCCCGCCCTGTTGCTGGATCCGAGTGTGTCACATTCTGGAGCTGCTTCCACAACCACAACTCCCTGGCTGGGGCAGCCCCAGAGGAGCTACACAGGGTCACTCTCTACAAAGATCCAGCAACAATAGAGGGATCCTGCTGGGGTCTAATCTGGCAGAGGATGGCCAGAGGCAATGGTGAAAAACAATCATGAGGCGAAATCAACAGAAAAACACTGGCAATATGAATAAACAGAGTAGATCAACTCCCCCAAGGATCAATGGGGCAGACACAGCACAAGATCCTATGCACAAATAGCTGAGATGTCAGAAATCAAATTCAGAATCTGGAGAGCAAAAAGATTGAATTAGAATTCCAAGCAGTAACCCAAAAGATATCTCAAGAATTCAACGAATTCAAAGACCAAATGACCAAAGATTTTGACACATTGAGACAAGAAGTTGCAGCCCTCAAAGATCTGAGAAACACAGTAGAATCCCTCATAACAGAATGGAGCAAGCAGAAGAAAGGATTTCTGACATTGAAGACAAAGTTTTTGAACGCTCCCAAACCCTCAAAGAACAAGAGAAATGGAGAGCAAAAACAGAACACTCTCTCAGAGAGCTCTAGGATAATTCAAAGAAAACCAATATTCATCTTCTAGGGATCCCCGATAGCAACAAAGTGGCTTCACAAGGCACAGCGTCTCTTCTCCATGAGATTATGAAGGAGAACATTCCAGACATGCCAAGAGATTCTGAAATTCAGATAGCAGACAGTTTCAGAACTCCAGCACGACTCAACCCGAATAAGACATTCCCCAGACACATCATAATCAATTTTACTAAAGTTAATATGAAGGAGAAAATTCTGAAAGCAGCCAGATGAAAGAAAACCATCACCTACAAGGGCAAGAATATTAGAATAACTGCAGATCTCTCTGCTGAAACCTTTCAAGCTAGAAGAGGATGGTCATTGACTTTTAACCTCCTAAAACAAAATAACTTTCAACCCAGGATTCTGTACCCAGCTAAACTGGAGTTTTATCTATGATGGAGAAATTAAATACTTCAATGATATTCACATGTTGAAGAAATTTTCCATAACTAAACCAGCTCTGCAGGATATTCTTAGACCTATCCTCCATAAAGACCAGCATAATCCTCCACCACAAAAGTAAACCCACCCAGAATATTTTCATCAAATTCCAACTTCCACAGTCACAAAAGGATTAAAAATGTTCGCCAGACTCTCAAAGGGATTCTCAATATTCCCAATTAATGTAAATGGTTTAAATTGTCCTCTAAAGAGGCACAGGTTGGCTCACTGGATACAAAAACTCAAGCCAGATATCTGCTGCATACAAGAATTACATCTTAAATTTAAAGACAAATGTAGACTCAAGGTGAAGGGATGGTCATCTATACTCCAGGCAAATGGAAAGCAGAAAAAAAGCAGGCATTGCAATCCTATTCACAGATGCAATAGGCTTTAAACCAACTAAAATTAGGAAGGATAAGGATGGACACTTCATATTTGTTAAAGGTAATACTCAATATAATGAGATTTCAATTATTAATATTTATGCACCCAACCAGAATGCACCTCAATTTATAAGAGAAACTCTAACAGACATGAGCAAGTTGATTTTTTCCAGTTCCATAGTAGTGGGAGATTTTAACACCCCTTTAGCAGTGCTAGATAGATCCTCCAAAAAGAAGTTAAGCAAAGAAATTTTAGATTTAAAATTAACCATTCAACATCTGGACTTAACAGACATCTACAGAACATTTCATCCCAACAAAACTGAATACATATTCTTCTCATCGGCCCAAGGAACAAACTCCAAACTGGACCACATCCTAGGCCACCAATCTAACCTCAGCAAAGTTAACAAAATAGAAACTATTCCTTGCATCTTTTTTTTTTCTCAGACCATCATGGAATAAAAGTTGAACTAAATGACAACAGGAACATGCATACCCATACAAAAATATGGAAGCTAAACAACCTTATGCTGAAGGATAGATGGGTTATAAATGAGATTAAGAAGGAAACCACCAAATTTTTGGAAAAAAACAATAATCAAGACACGAATTACCAGAACCTCTGGAAACTGCCAAGGTGGTCCTAAGAGGGAAATTTATAGCTCTGCAAGCCTTCCTCAAGAAAATGGAAAGAGATGAAGTTAATAAATTAATGAGACATCTCAAGCAACTGGAGAAGGAAGAACACTCCAAACCCAAACTCAGCAGAAGAAAAAAAAAACAAAAACCAAAATCAGAGCACAATTAAATGAAATTGAAAAAAAAAAAAGAATTATACAAAAGATCAATAAATCCAAAAGTTGTGTTTTTGAAAAGATCAATACAATAGATAAAACTTTGGCCAACCTAACCAGGAAAAAAAAGAATAAAATCTCTAATTTCATCAATCAGACATGGTAATGATGAAATAACAACAGACCCCTCAGAAATTCAAAAAATCCTTAATGAATACTACAAGAAACTCTACTCTCAGAAATATGAAAATTTGAAAGAAATCGACCAAACCTGGAAGTATGCCAGCTACCAGAATTAGTCAGAATGAAGTGGAAATGTGGAACAGGCATATATCAAGTTCTGAAATAGCATCAACTATATAAAACTCCCTAAAAAGAAAAGCCCAGGACCAGATGGCTTTACATCAGAATTCTACCATTACCTTTAAAGAAGAACTAGTACCTATATACTAAACCTCTTCCAAAATATAGAAAAAGAAGGAATATTACTCAACACATTCTATGAAGTAAACATCACCTTGATCCCCAAACTGGGGAAAGACCCAAGAAGAAAAGAAAATTATAGACCAATATCACTAATGAATATTGATGCTAAAATACTTAATAAGATCCTAACAAACAGAGTCCAACAACACATCAAAAAAATTATACACCATGACCAAGTGGAATTTATCCCAGGGTCTCAAGGCTGGTTCAATATATGTAAATCTATAAATGTAATTCAGCACATTAACAAACTAAAAAATAAGGACCATATTATTCTTTCAGTTGATGCATAAAAGGCTTTTTATAATATCCAGCATTTCTTCACCATCAGAACACTTAAGAAAATTGGTATAGAAGAGACATTTTTTAAACTAATAGAGGCCATCTACAGCAAACCCACAGCCAATATCGTATTGAATGGAATTAAATTGAAATCATTTCCACTTAGAGCAGGAACCAGACAAGGTTGCCCATTGTCTCCATTGCTCTTTAATATTGTAATGGAAGTTTTAGCCATCACAATTAGGGAAGAAAAGGCAATCAAGGGTATCCACATAGGGTCAGAAGAGATCAAACTTTCACTCTTCGCAGACGATATGATCGTATATCTGGAAAACACTAGGGATTCCACTACAAAACTTTTAGAAGTGATCAAGGAATATAGCAATGTCTCAGGCTACAAAATCAACACCCATAAATCTGTAGCCTTTAT
>CAUYPK010047516.1:0-14742 GCA_963574355.1 Loris lydekkerianus | reverse complement strand
AGATGGAGACTTTACCTCTTTCATGTTTACATGGATGGAGCTGGAACATATTCTTCTTAGTAAAATATCTCAAGAATGGAAGAAAAAGTATCCAATGTACTCAGCCCTACTATGAAACTAATTTATGGCTTTCACATGAAATCTATAACCCAGTTATAACCTAAGAATAGGGGAAGGGGGAAAGGAAGGGGAGGGAGGGGGGAGGATAGGCAGAGGGAGGGGGATTGGTGGGTTTACACTTGTGGTGCATCTTACAAGGGTATATGTGAAACTTAGTAAATGTAGAATGTAAATGTCTAAACACAATAACTAAGAAAATGCCAGGAAGGCTATGTTATCCAGTGTGATGAGAATGTGTCAAACGGTCTATAAAAACCAGTGTATGGTGCCCCATGATCGCATTAATGTACATAGCTATGATTTAATAATAATAATAAATAATAATAAAATTGTCCAGTAGAGAGTAGGCTGTAATATTTAAACTGAACAAAAACTGACAGCTTCTTGCACTTTTCAACTTTAGATTATCTTAACACTACTTCAGAAAATGTAGGCCGGGCACTGCAGCTGCCACAGGACCGAATGATGCATGCTGCAGTTGTATGAGTTTTAATGGATTTCCGAAGATCTCTTTCAGCAACTGTTGGCACAACACCTTAACTTCAATGAGGCATTTCCACATATGTTGAATTAATCCTCACAATACCTGTGAGTTAGGTGTTACTATTCCTAATTTGCAGGTGAAGTAACAGGGGCTAAGAGAGGTTGGAGGTAGTTAGCAGAATAATGACCTTCCAAAGAGATTAGGTCCTCAGAACTGGAACCTATAAATGATACCTTATAATGGAAAAGGGTCTTTGTAGATATAATCAAATCAAGGATTTTGAATTGAACAATTTATCCTGGATTATCTGGTGGGCCCTAAATGCAATCACATGCATCCTTATCTGGGAAAAAAAGAGGGAGATTTTACACATACACCACGTGCGCAGACACACACACAACACCGGGAGGCACAGAGGCACACAGGCACTGGAGTGATGCAGCCACAAGCCAAGGAACACCGGCAGCCAATAAAAGCTGAAAGAGGCACAGCTCTGCCAAAACCTTGGTTTTGGCCCAGGGGAACTGACTTTGGATTTCTGATCTCCCAAACTGCAGAAAAAAATTGATTTCTGTTGTTTTAAGCCACAAAGAATACATTTGGTTATGGCAGTCACAGAAGCTAATACAATAATAGTAAAGTGATTCATCCAGGACTCACACACCCAAGTCTTCTGATTTTTAATCCTAAATGTGTTTCCCTGTTCCTGGCTATGCTAGAAAATTCTGGAAGCTAGATTGCTTTTCAGCCTTTTCAGAGTGGATAGATTGGTGAACTCCTTCACATTTCCCCCTAAATATTGAGCATATCTTTATGTGACATGCCCAGTCTCAAATGAAGTATTAAATATTTTATATATGTTACACTTTTCATCACCGCCAACTTTACAAATACTATTTAACCATTAAAAAAGATGGAGACTTTACAACCTTTGTATTAACCTGGATGGAAGTAGAACACATTATTCTTAGTAAAGCATCACAAGAATGGAGAAGCAAGAATCCTATGTACTCAATTCTCTTATGAGGACAGTTCATGACCTAGTACACGGTGGGGGGTGGGGGAAGGAAAGAACAGAGAGTGGGAAGGAGGGAGGGGGTGAGGGAAGAGGAGAGCAGAGAGAGGGAAGGAGGCAGGGGGTGGGAGGTTATGGTGTGTGACACACCTTTTAGGGGCAGGACACAATTATTAGAGGCACTTTACCTAACAAATGTAATCAATGTAACCGTTTCTTTGTACCCTCAATGAATCCCCAACAACAAAAAAAATTAGATGTAATTGTTATAACCATTAAAAATGAAAAAACATGAAGATGCAGAGAGGTTAAATAACTCACCCAAGCTAATGTGTACTTCAATAAGTTGCTTACGTAACTAATAACATATGTGGCAGGGTAACATTTTTAAAGTTTTAACTGTGTTCAGTCTCCTCTCACATCAACTTTCCCTCTCCTTGGGTTTTCTCTATGTCACACAAAGTGTCTCCCTCAACCCAGGGGAGACATGGTGAAACACTCACTGCCTTAGGAATATTAAAAGGGAATTGAAAATGGAGTGAAATTATTTACCCACATTTGACAAGCTAAGTGCAGGGACAAGATGGGACAAATTCAGGAGAATAGGATCCTCAGTCCTCCCACGTTCCCCAGTCCAGGAAATGGTGTCATGGCTGGGAGAAGAGCAGGGAAGGCATGAATAGAAATGGAGAACCAGTGAAGGGCTGTTCATCTGCGCCACCTCAGGAGCTTTGTGGTGGCAGAACTCAGGCCATTGTAGTCTGGGTGTCACCCACTGACCAACAAGCAGAAGTGAAGCTCATCTATCTTTTGCTCAGTGCCATCCTACCCACCTGATGAAGACAGTGACCTCCCTTCCCCCTTCAATGACCTGGGTCACTCACTCAGGCAACAACAGATAACTGGATAGGAGAGCAGGCTCCTGGCACCTGGAAGGATGAGGCAAAGGCATAAAAGTGGCCCGTAGGACTGAGCTGAACCATTTTATGGTCTCCTTTGAGCTTTCCTGACTCCCTCCCCGATTCCCCAGCACCCAACCCCTGAGACCAAGCATGGATCCAGGAGTCCCACCACCCACTGCAAGCCCGATTTAGCTAGGTTTGTCTGTTGGGAATCTAATGTGAAGAGTGACACTGATTTGTAGTCATTGTCTTCTATTTCTCCCAAATACTTAGAGATTTTTATATTCAGTCTATTATTCCATTGTATACCATAGTAGGGGGCTCTCTGGGTTCTATGCAGGTATTTCTCTCTGCACTCATTCTTCCCTGACCAATGATTCCTTAGCAGGCCACCTGCAGTCATGGAGCAGCGTGCCTCACTTCCCTGTACTCTGCTGATGACACAGGTCTCATCCGTTTAACCCAGTGGCAGGCCTAGCAACAATTTAAGAGCTGGAAAGGGCAGAGCACCAATTACAGTACATAAGGCTTGGTCTGCTGGGTGAGGAGGAAATAGCAAGTATGACCTTTTAGACGTATGCTAACGTGTAGGTCACTGGGATCCATTTAGTCAAAGACCTTTTCTGAACCACCTCAGAGAATTAACAGCATCTCCTAGCAGAAGCAAACACATCTCTTTTCAGTCTTCAGAGAGGGATTTTAAACATTCATATCTATGTATTGTTTAAGTGTTAAAAGTTTCCATTTATCGGGGACATTTCTAGTCTTCTAAAAAGGAAATGCCATAAAATTCCATGAGCTGACAACGTTATTGACCAGCTGAGCATGCTGCTCAGTGTATCTTTTATTTAGCATGAGCCCACAAACATCTTGATCCATTTTCTGTTGTATATCATATGTTGAGCCCCAGACCAAGCACACCGAGAGGAATAAATTTGAGTCCTGGTCTTATAGAAGCCGCCAGTCTCTTTTCTGATGCTCACCCCAGGGGAACTTGCCCTGACATCCTCAAGTCTTCTCATTAGATATTCCTGGAGCGTCAGATCATTCCAGGTCACAGGCGAGGCCATGAAAATGACCTATCTCTGCCCTTTGGAATGCCACAGCTTACAACACATGGGGATCATTACAATGTGAGTTCATCTGTGGGAGCGTCACTGAACAGAAACCACCAGCAGCACGTGACAGAACCAGTCTTCATGTTATTGCTGTGCACCCTTGCCACAAGAAAACTGTCACTCCTCCTTTTCAAATGCCTTGCAGCCAGCTGGCAGTCGCCCTCTATGTCCCTGTGGGTGAATTGCTCTTGTAATCATTACTCATGTTTAATATTTACTAAGCACTCATACTGTGCGAGATTACAAAGTTGCTTGATGAGTGCATGTTGGACAGAGATATCCCAAGTGTGCCCACTTTGCCTGTGTTCTGCCAGAGCTGGAAATACCACAGAGAAAGTGTGTGCTTGACCTGGATGTGTGACCGTTTCCTTCTTTTCACAACTGTAAACAGAGCTGCCATCAGAGAAGTATTGCAAAAGGGAGACTAAGTCAGAGCACGAGCAAGCAGCAGATGGGGCTTGAGAGCTGAGAATGAAAAACCAGGCTGCATCCAAACTCGGTAAATCATTATTGACTGAGCTCTATGCCATCTTAATGGCTTTTACTACCTCTTGGTTCCAATTCAAAGTGCATATTAAAGCGAGCAACACTGCAAAGACCAGAGGGGCTGAAATAGTAAACTACCCATAGCTTAGTAATCATTATACATTAATTATTCAGGAGCCAGAGCTCCTCTTTGCAAACATTAACACCAGTGACAACAAAGAAATATGCCTCCCGTTTGGAGAAAGGGAAGGAGTACTGCTATTTGGGGTTGATATTGGCATGATATTTAGCAGAGCACGACAGTTTTAGTAGATAAATAACATGATGTATCATGCAAACTGTTAGCAATGTATTGGAAGACTCAAGTATTCCCTGTGGGGCATTTACATTGGATTTGCTATGATTGCAATATCTGCACCGTGATGCATTACGTGTTTTATTCTCTTTATTATATGTTTTCATTACTTTGTGTGTTAGAATGCAATAAAGAAAGCTGAAGCAATAAAGGCTGATTGATAATAATAATTCTACAAAGATGCAACTTCCTTTCTAAAGCAGTTCCAGAGTCAGAGGAACCAATGGCACCCAGTCATCTGTTCTTTTGTTAAGATTTTATCTTCCTTTCTGATATAGGAATAGTAACTGGTTTGGAAGCAGCATTTGGTAACAGCTGGCACTGCATGGTAAAGGAGGAAAGAGGTAGGGGAGAATAAGTTCCGCTCAGAATGTGGAATCTTGTATGTGGCTCAATTCTCTGCCTCTCCCCTTTCTCTTGTATTCTACGACTCAAATATCAGATGTGCTCTTTTGAACTCTGACAGTCTATTCTACCTTCTAAAGCTTCTTGAAACCTCTTTCTAAGGGATTCTTTTGAAACTGGGATCATTAGAATCAGGAACTTGACACACGTGTGCATGTTTATTGGGGGTAGAGATCCCAACCTATGTTAAATGAGCTGACATTATTGAGTAGCTGAGCATGCTGCTCAGTGTATCTTTTATTTAGCATGAGCCCACAAACATCTTGATCCATTTTCTGTTGTATCTGTTAAAAATGAACTTCAGACATAGCTGTGTATGTATGATGAGCTCGTACAACAGTCTACAAGGAGTAGATTTTTCCCAGTAATTTTGTTTGGGGGCACCCAGCTTGTTCACGGGCATTCAGAGAAGTGATTGGGTTGGAAATGCAGTCTGGTGTTTCCATGGGGTGTTGGATGAAGTTGTTTCACAGAGACTTTAGAGACCCACTGGGGAAAGAGTGCTGCTTTGGTGGAAAAATTACAACAGAGTCAGGGCAGGGAGCAGCCTCCCTGCTCCTATTCCAAGCACAGAATAGCTCCATTTGGGCCAGGGTGACTGGGAACACACTCCCAGCACTCAAGAATTGTGTCTGAGGAGCACAGACAGGAAGTACCTAGTCCTGGTCATGGATATCAACATCTGCAGAAAGGCCACCAGCCTTAAAGACATGGAGGGGCACAGACTCAATGATTCCAGAAACAACACACACCAGCAAGCACATGGCACAGCAAAGCAGAGTCGAATGCACCTGAAAAGCACCTTCAAAGACCTCTCAGAATTGCTTAGGGAAAATTCTGCAGAGAATTGAGGTCTCGAATTACATCAATGTGGGCATGAGTCAGTAAAATGTGGGTTCTAGACATTGAGTGGCTTCATTTGTACCCACAAACAGACGGAGCTTTGGATAAACTTAAGTTGTATATGAAATTTACTACAAGTGTGCAAACAACACACATCAGAGAGCAAAATTATGTTTGTTTTGCTCTCAATGTATGTGATTTTCCAAAAGTCTCAAGCATTGTAAACATAGTTACACACATGAATGGAACAGAGCGATAGAATATTCATTTCAGGCACGTGGGTCCTCACAGGGACTGAGATCATTGCAGTGGATAGTATAAAAAACAAAGATGCCTAGATATCACATCAAATTGGTAAGGGGGTACTTATAAAAACTCACCACACAAGAATAAACTAAAAAGCTTATTCAAAGTACAGATTTCAGGGTCCCATTCCCTAGAGTCCTGACTCAGTCAACTCAGATATTTTGTAATCTTGATAAAATGTTCTTCAAACCACTTTTGAGTAAACACCATCATAAGGTTATATGTCAAGGCCATCTGGGTGTACATTGCCAGCCTAGAGGCTAGACCATCGCCAAGGGAATCACCCAACGAGGCTGTTCCCAGAAGAGAGAGAACGCTGTGTGGACAGAGAGTAAAAGGAAGAAGACAGCATGAAATGCTGTAACTAGTTTCAGGGTTGAAAAACAGGAAGTCAAGAGAAGAAGAGAAGACACGGGTGTGGGACAGGGCCATGGGCAATCAGGGGTGTGTAGTCACAGCTCTGACATGATGACTTTGGCCTGATATCAGAGACACAGTATGGTATTTATCAAGATTACAATACTGGGCAGTGATGGATAACCCTCAAGAGATCACTACACCTGATCACTTTATTTCAAGTATTTTTGTAGTCATTGTGTGTGGTAGTTAGGATTTTAGGGATGCAAAATTGGCTTCCTAAATATATTTTTCTTAACTAGTAGGATTGTTTGTTGTTGAATTATGGGTGTTAAGTTATAGGTCCAGCTTAAGAAATGCTCTTTATTTCTTCACAGATGTTATCCCTCAGAAGTTACTTTTTCCTTGTTTGGTAGAAAAAACAGGTGCCTTTGAAGGCAGAAATAAATTCAAATTCTTTCTCTACTCACAGATATTGAATACATTTTTTGACCTTTGGGGAAATCAGTTCTCAAGTGTGTAAAATGGGAATAATTAACTAATACAGGCTTTTTGGAAAGAAGTATGGAGAATTCTCAAAGAGCTAGAAGTAGACCTTCCATTTGACCCCACAATCCCATTACTACATATATACCCAGAAGAAAAAAGTCATTTTATACCATAAGGACATTTGCACTACAAGGTTTATCTCAGTTCAATTCACGATCTCCAAGATGTGGACTCAACCCAAGTGCCCATCAACACATGAATGGATTAATAAACTGGTATATGTATACCATGAAATATTCAGCCATCAAAAATGGTGGTTTTACATCTTTTGTATTAACCTGGAGGGAGATGAAGAACATTCTCCTTAATAAAGTATCACAAGTATGGAAAAGCACATATCCAATGTACTTAATAGTAATATGAAACAAATAGAAAAACAACTACATGCCCACACCAAAGAAAAACACAATTAAATTCAAGTGGGAGGGGAGAAGGGAGAGGTGATAAGATCTCACCTAAGGTGCACAATGTAAGGGAATATAGCACACCCCTTGGGTGAAGGGCTCAACTATAGCTTGGACTTTGCCTGACAAACACAAACAATGTAATGCAATCATTCGTACCCCCATATTAATCTGAAATTGAAAAAAAAAAACAACTAAATAAATAAATAATAAAATGGGAATAATTGCACCTAGCCTGAAAGTTTCTTATGTGACTTAAATAAAATATGTGCAGAGTGCTTGGGGTTTAATAGGTATTGAATGAATGGCTGTTCTTACTATTACCAGTATTACCAGACTAGCCTATAGCTGTGAATAGCTCATCTTTCTAAAATTGTAGTTAGCTGATAATGATACCTTTCCAAATTTTAAGTAAAAGTGGAACAATTTTTATAATATCTCAGCATAAATATTTACTTATATGTCTGTTATATTAAGAGGATATATTGTTAGTGTGAGTTTTACAGAAATATCAACACTTGGGCAAGGTTAGTTTATTTTCCCGTGCTCAATTTAATGCTGTTTTTTCCTAGACTTAAGAAAAAGGTATTCTATATGCTGGTAATCCTTGATTTACATATGCCTATTTTATATGCATCTCTTAGACATAGTGCTTGCTTGAGAACAGAGGCTCTCCCCTGGAGCCACAGAAGCGCCTGTGTTTGCCTTGCTGTCATTTCTTATTACTATTCCTCTCTATCTCCTTCATTATTTGTTTAAATCTAAGACCCATTCCTAGGAATCCTTTGCTTTTCCACCCCAGAACTAATTAAAAGCAAGGTGTAAAGCAAAAAAAGTAAAGGTAGTAAACAGGAAGAGGGAAGTTGATCCCTAGAGAGTTACTCTTTGTGGACTTCCCCCTATACGGCAGTATCTTACGGTTTATGAATTAATAGAATACGCCAGGAAAGTTTAGAATGATGAATTTGTAAAGCGCTTTGGAGCACAGAGGAGGGAGACCAGTGGGAGGGAAATTCAGGACAGCTTCAAAGAGGAAGTCATATTTGATTCTTGAGATTTGGGTCTTGAGATTATTAAGGTAGAGGGACAGCCAAGCGTATTACAGGCAGTGAGAATAGCACGTCAACCATAATTTACATTTTCAGCCACTCAGAGTGAAATTCAGCCTTTGTTCATGTGAAGCCAAATTTCATGTAAGATCTGCAATTGAAGACTGCCAATTTACAAGGCTTTTCACTTTTAACATGAGTATATTTCAAATTTGCAGCTTACTCTGTAAAAAATATTAGTCACCTACACCTGCAAAACTAGGATTCTGAAACTAGATTCAATATGATTCTCACAGCATGCTCAAGCTACTTAGAGCTTTTATCAGGAAACCTACACCACCATAAAGGGGACTCAGTTAAGACACAGAAACATGGCACTAGGTCTAGAAACTGTAGCTAGTGATCTACGGAAGAAGAAATGAATATCCTAGGTTTCATAGAATCCATGTAAAATTAAGCTATTTTCACTTAGAGAAACTTCAATCCCCAAAATAGCTACTCGACTCTTAAATCGCACAATCTCTATAGTTTTGGACAATTAATAATCATAGTTTCATTTAACCAACCATTTTAATCATTTCATTTAATTTCCCTCAAATCCTAAACTTATTGCCCAACCTTATCTCAGTGATGCTGTGAAAATTCTGAAGAAATTCTTGCCAGGTGAATTAATGGACAGTAAAACTGAACATTTCAACAAGGAAACCTTCTGCTGTCTAATATTTTCTGTAACTCTTTGAAAAGGACTTGGTTTTAAGTCTTTTCACTGTCAGAATTGTTCAACAATATTCTTTGTATCTGCCTACTACTTATCAAGAAAACATCGTTGGTAGGATAGTGCTTGGCATAGAGTGGGCCCTCAACTGACACTCCAGGATGAGTGAAAGTCATCTGGTTTCACCAAGATCTGCTAAATATTTTATTCAATAAGTATAAATCTACCTAGAAATGTCTAATGAAAAAACATATTTTTAAAAACTCCTTCCTGAAACCTATCAGTAAATAAGAGTTTAAAAATGAAAAAAAGGAAAGAAAATGGACAAAATTACCATTCATTTTCTGTATCAAATTATAATTTTATGAGACTTTCATCACAGTTGAACTATGACTGATAAAAAAGACTCAAGGTTTAAATGTGGCTTATATTGTAGCAAATGTCACCACCTTCTAATGAGGAGATCCCATGAAAGAAACAAGAACAAGGCAAAAAAGTGGTTCAGTTCCAAAATTCCATTCAACCCCCATTTAAAGATAATACAAGTTCTGACCTCATCACACATTACTGACTCTTCCTGGAAGCCTTTTTTCTCCTTTTCTCATCTTCACTTCTGGGGTAGATGACAGTTTTTGGCTAAGTAATAGACTCATCAAAGAAAGAATGTTAAACATATTTTCAAATAGTCCCATCTGAAAGAAAATTTGCAAAAAGCAGATCTAAAACAAAAATTTATAGAAGGACTTAAAGTATATTGGGTATTTTTGAAAAAGCTGGTATAGTTAGATGAGTATCACACAAAAAAAGGCTTTATGGGAAAAAGATCATTATATCAAAGGCGAAGTTTTTGACATATTAATAAAAAGTCAATTCTCCAGAAAGACATAAAAATTCAAAACATGTATGCACACAATAAAACAAAATACCTTAAAATATAAAGTTACAGAATGGAAAGAAGAAATTGATGAATCTACCATTAGAGTGAAAGATTTTTAACACATCTCTTTCAATAATTTAGAGATCAAGCAAGCAAAAAAATCAGTAAATAAATAGACTACGTAGGCATGTATATACCTGTATGTGAAGAACACAGTAGTAACCTCTGTATTGATGTACATTTATAGAACATAGAGCATAGAGCACAGGGAGGACATAACCAATCTGCACAGGGAGGATATAACCAATCTATTCAAGCATGTATCAACTATCTATAAAAACTGACCGCATAATAAATACATTTGTACAACTCCTATCATATCTGTATTCAATTACCTCAATGATATTAAGTTAGAAGTCAATGTCAGAAAGATTATTTAAAAGCCCATTTATTTATTTGTCTGTCACCCAGACTGGAGAGCAATGGTATGGTAATAGCTCACTATAATCCTGAACTCTTAGGCCCAAGGCACCATCTTTCCTCAGCCTCCCAAGTAGCTAATATTACAGGCATGCAGCACCCCAAGCAGCTAATGTTTCTTATTTATTATAGAGATGGGGTCTCACTATGTTGCTCAGGCTGGTCTTGACCTTATTCTGGCCTCAAGTGGTCCTCCCACCTTGCCTTTCCTAAATGCTGGGATTATAGGCATGAGCCACTGTGCCTGGCCAAAAATGTTTTACGAATTTTAAAAACATACTTACAAAGAATAGGGGAGAGGAGGCAGAGGGGAGGAGAGTGGGAGGGCAAGTGGAGGGACGATATTTGCCCGGATCTTACCTAATGTCCACAATGCAAGGGTACACTTCAAAGTAACTAGGAGTATATTATAAATGTCTTACACAAAAAATGAGAAAGTGGCGCGGCTCTGTGGTTCAGTGGGTAGGGCTCTGGCCAGATTTAATGAGGGTGGCAGGTTTGAACCAGGCCCCAGCCAAACTGCACCAAAAAGTAGCTGGGCATTGTGGCACCTGGAGTCCTAGCTACTGGGGAGGCTGAGGCAAGAGAATTCCCTAAGCCCAGGAGTTGGGAGGTTGCTGTGAGCTGTGATGCTACAGCACTCTACTGAGGGTGATAAAGTAAGACTCTGTCACTTAAAAAAAAATGAGAAAGTGAGGTGATGGTTATGTTAATTAGTTTGATGTAAGCATTCCACATTGTAAATCAAATCATCACATTGTACGTCATAAATGTATATAGTTATGATTTAATAAAAATTAAGTTAAAAAAGAAAAATAGATACCAATATTTAATACAACAAAAATAAATATGTACACATTTTTCTTTATTGTTGGGGGTTCAATGAGGGTATAAGAAACCAGGTTACACTGATCACATTTGTTAGGTAATGTCCTTCTTACAATCATGTGTTGCTCCCCAAAGGTGTGGCACACACTAAGACCCCACACCACTCTGTCCTTCTCTCTCTCTGCTCTTCCTTTCCCCACCCTTCCTTCCTTCTTTCTCTCTGTGCTCTCACCTTCCCCAACCCCCACCGTGTCATTAATTGTCATTAATTGTCCTCATATCAAAATTGAGTACATAGGATTCATGCTTCTCCATTCTTGTGATGCTTTACTAAGAATAATGTGTTCCACTTCCAACCAGGTTAATACAAAGACTGTAGTCTACATTTATTTTTAATGGCTGAATAGTATTCCATGGTGTACATATACCAAAGCTTGTTAATCTATTCCTGGGTTGGTGGGCATTTAGGCTGTTTCCACATTATGACAATTGTAAATTAAGCTGTAATAAACAGTCTAGTGCAAGTGTCCTTATGATAAAAGGATTTTATTCCTTCTGGGTAGATGTCCAGTAAAATGGGAGGATATTGCAGGATAAAATGGGAGGTCTAGTTTGAGTTCTTTGAGGTTTCTCCATACTTCCTTCCAAAAAGGATATATTAGTTTGCAGTTGCACCAAAAGTGTTCCCTTTCTTCCACATCCATGCTAGCATCTGCAGTTTTGAGATTTTGTGATGTGGGCCATTCTCGCTGGGGTTAGATGGTATCTCAGGGTAGTTTTGATTTGCATTTCTCTAATAATTAGGGATGATGAGCACTTTTTCATATATTTATTAGCCATTTGTCTATCTTATTTAGAGAAGGTTCTATTCATGTCTCTTGTCCATTGATATATGGAATTGTTGGCTTTTTTTCGTGTGGATTAATTTGAGTTCTCTATAGATCCTAGTTATCAAGCTTTTGTCTGATTCAAAATATGAAAATATCCTTTCCCATTGTGTAGATTGTCTATTTGCTTTGGTTGTTGTCTCCTTAGCTGTATAGAAGCTTTTTAGTTTAATGAAGTCCCATTTGTTTATTTTTGTTAATGTTGCAATTGCCATGGCAGTCTTCTTCATGAAGTCTTTCCCCAGGCCAATAACTTCCAGTGTTTTTCCTATAATTTTTTTGAGGATTTTTAGTTTCATGCCTAAAATTGAAGTCCTTTATCCATCTTGAATCAATTTTTGTGAGTGGAGAAAGGTGTGGGTCAAGTTTCAGTCTTTTACATGTGGATATCCAGTTCTCCCAGCACATTTATTGAATAGGGAGTCTTTCCCCCAAGGTATGTTCTTGTTTGATTTATCAAAGATTAGATGGTTGTAAGATGTTAGTTTCATTTCCTGGTTTTCTATTTGATTCCAAATATCTATGTCTCTATTTTTGTGCCAGTACCATGCTGTCTTGACCACTCTGGCTTTGTAGTACGGCCTATAATCTAGTATGGTGATACCCCCAGCTTTGTTTTTATTACTAAGACCTGCCTTAGCTATATGGGTTGTTTTTTTTTTTTTTTTTTTCTGGTTCAATAGAAAACGCAGTAACGTTTGATACTGCAATTCCTCTTCTAGGTGTATATCCAAAGGACCAAAAATCATTTGGCAATAAACATATTTGCACCAGATCGTTCATTGCAGCTCAATTCATAATTGCCAAGTCATGGAAGAAGCCCGAGTGCCCATCGACCCATGAATGTGGTATAAATTGTGATACCATAAATTGTGGTATATGTATACCATGGAATACTATGCAGCAGTAAAAAAAAAAAAAAAATGGAGACTTTACCTCTTTTGTGGATGGAGCTTGAAAAAATTCTTCTTAGTAAAGTATCTCAGGAATAGAAAAAAAAAGTATCCAATGTACTCAGTACTAGTGTAAAACCAATTTATATGCACTCACACTATGAAAAATGAAACACAACTTTAGGATGAAGGAGGGACGGGGAGTCAGAGGGGATGGAATAGGGTGGGAAGGATAGTAGGAGATAGTAGGGGGACCACACCTATGGAGCACATTGCAAGTACAAGTTGGATCTATCATGTGTAGAACGCGAATGTCCTAATGCTATAATTGGGTAAATGAGGTGAAAGCTATGTTAATTAGTATGATTTAAGCACTCCAATTTGTACAAAGAATCAACACATTGAAAATGGCATAGATATATTTATGATCTATGTACAAAAGACTTAATAAAAATAAATAAATAAGTAAATAAATAAATAGAAAAACACAGTATCATTTTTTCCAAGTCTTGAAACTACAGTGTTGGTATTTTGATAGGAACGGCATTGAATCTGTAGATTGCTTTGGGAAGTATAGACATTTTAACAATGTTAATTCTTCCCAGCCATGAGCATGGTATGTTCTTTCATCGGTTAATATTCTCTGCTAGCTCCTTTCTTAGGGTTTCATAATTTTCTTTATAGAGGTCCTTCACCTCTTTTGTTAGGTACATTTCTAGGTATTTCATTTTCTTTGAAGCTATGGTGAAGGGAGTTGTGTCCTTAATTAGCCTCTCATCTTGACTGTTATTGGTGTATACAATGGCAACTGACTTGTGAACATTGATTTTATAGCCTGAGGCATTATTGTATTTTTTGATGACTTCCAGGAGACTTATGGTTGATTCTTTGGGGTTCTCTAAGTATAAGATCATATAGCCAGAAAAGAAGGAGAGTTTGACCTCCTCTGCTCCCATTTGGATGCCTTTTATTTCCTTGTCTTGCCTAATTGTATTAGCTAGAACTTCCAGCACTATGTTGAATAGTAATGGTGACAGAGGACAACCTTGTCTGGTTTCATTTCTAAAAGGAAAAGCTTTCAGTTTTACTTCATTCAGTAAAGTATTAGTTGTGGGTTTGTCATAGATAGCTTCAATCAGTTTAAGAAATGTGTCACATATGCCTATACTCTTTAGTGTTCTAATTAGAATAGGATGCTGGATTTTATCAAATGCTTTTTCTGCATCTATTGAGAGAATCATATGGTCTTTGTTTTTGCTTCTATTAATATGGTGGATAATGTTTATGGACTTGCATATGTTAAACCAGCCTTGCATCCCTTGGATGAAACCTACTTGATCATGATGTATGACTTTTTTGATGATAAGCTGTAATCCATTGGCTAGAATTTTATTGAGAATTTTTGCATCAATATCCATTAGGGAAATTGGTCTGAAATTCTCCTTTTTAGTTGGGTCTTTTCCTGGTTTTGGTATCAGGGTGATGTTTGCTTTGTAGAACATTTTGGGGAAGATTCCTTCTTCCTCAGTTTTTTGGAATAATTTCTGCAGTACAGGAATAAGTTCTTCCTTGAAGGTTTGATAGAATTCTGGTGTGAAGACATCCAGACCAGGGCATTTTTTGGTTGGAAGATTTTTTTATTGTTTCTTTAATCTCAGTGCTTGAAATT
>CAUYPK010047515.1:0-19953 GCA_963574355.1 Loris lydekkerianus | reverse complement strand
GGTGGAGACTGACCCATCACAAATGGTGCGTGGGATGGCGGAAGAACTGGGTGTCAGCTCCCATGTGGTTTTTGATGGTTTAAAACATATTGGAAAGGTCAAAAAGCTCAAAAAGTGGGTGCCCCACGATTTAAACGATCGACAGAAATTGTCACGTTTCGAGGTTTGTTCTTCATTGCTTTTGCTCAACCGAAACGATCCTTTTTTGGATCGAATCATCACGTGTGATGAAGAGTGGATTCTCTACGACAATAGGAAACGTTCAGGACAGTGGTTGGACACTGATGAGCCACCCAGGCACTTCCCAAAGGCGAAACCCCACCAAAAAAAGATCATGGTTACTGTATGGTAGTCAGCGGCTGGTGTGATTCACTATAACTTTCTGCAACCAGGCCAAACCATCACAGCAGAGTCCTATTGTGAGGAAATTGATGAAATGTACCAAAAATTGCGTCAGCAGCAGCCAGCACTGGTCAACAGAAGAAGTCCGATCCTGCTCCACAACAACGCCCGGCTGCACGTCTCACAAATCACTGTCCGAAAATTAAAGGAATTGAGCGTTGAAGTTCTGCCCCACTCACCATACTCCCCAGACCTCTCACCAACTGAGTACCATCTTTTCAAGCACTTCGATAAGTTTCTCACCGGTAGAACCTTTGCCAATCAGGACCTAGCAAAAACGGCCTTCGCTGAGTTCATCGAATCCCGAGCACCCAATTTTTATGCCGACAGAATTAATCCACTTGTGTTACATTGGCAAAAGTGCACTGATTCAAATGGTGCTTATTTCGATTAAATTGAATAAGTATTCACTGAGATATTACAGTTTAAAGTAGACTCATAAAAACGGACAAAACTTTTGAAATGACTAATAAAAGTTAAAATCATTAGAAGTTCTTTGGAACAAATGTGATATATAGAAAATAGGGATTTAAATAAATGAATTTGAGGCAGCCATTTTGCTTTGCAAAAGCTTTGGTATTAGAATTTTTTTTTTTTTTTTTTTTTTATTATAGATAAAAATATGCACCATAGATGTGGCCCAACCCATTACCCTCCTTCCAGGTATTAGAATTCTTACAGGAACAGCAGCTGCCTCTCTATTAAATGCCGTTTGACTACTCACTTGGAGCGCAGCTCTTTAGGCAGAGCTACTCATTAAGCCAAAAGAAATAACGGCAAGGCACTGAGCCTCTCTCTGTTGGTCACTGACTTGGGAGCTTTCAGTGCGCTGTTCAGCTTGGCAGTCCCTTTGTGCCCCTCACAGCCCCTGCCTGCCCTGGACGCTGTTTTGTGGCCTTCATTCTGAGGGTCGGGTCTTGAGAGGGTAGAATGTGACTACAATTTTGAAACCATTATGGACAAGTTAGTGTAGGTATAAATACTTAGAATTTTATAGCTACCAAGATTACCCTACCATTGAACTTTAAAATGTGTTTTTAACCCACCAGCTCTGTTAGCAGCTATTTGACTTTGCCCGGGAAAGTTTGGATTATGTGAATTTTGAGGTTCTTTTCAGCTTTATAATAGTGAATTTGTGTGTGCATCTTTTCAGCTTTCCCTTAATTAAAAGTAGATAAAGACTATTTGTTCTGAAAAATATTAATTGTAATTTAAGTGTATTAAAATACTTGAAAAATTATGTGAGATATGGTATCTATATTGAAGATAATACCTTGGGGCATGGCTTGTTGCAGATTTGTGTGTCTTTAATCTGAGTAATGAAATTAAGACTGTCAAAGTAACACTGCATTGTTTATAATGGTATAAGTCTTGTGCGAGCCCTGGGTTAGTGTTAATGTTCCTTTCTTTCCTTGTTTTTTTGAAGGATTCTATGCCTTTCTCCTGACATCTACGGTCGTTGGAACATCTCTCTTCTGGCGTGTGGAGCTTTCCTATGTGTACAGTCATTTTCTTCAGTTTGCACTTGCAGCCACTGTCTTTTCTGTGGTCTTGAGTGTTTATCTCTACGTACGTTCTTTGAAGGCTCCCAGGAGTGAATTGTCACCGGCCAGCTCTGGTGAGCAGTGGTAAATTGCACCTTGGATAAGTGCATCTCAGAGCACTCCAGCAGCCATTTCTAGCCTTGAGTAGATTGCTGTTTTTCTAACTTCCTTTTATGGGAAATGAAGAGAAATAAGAATAGATAAAAAAGCTTAAGAAAAAATTTAAAGAAAAATGAGTTTGGGTGGCGCTTGTAGCTCAGTGGGTAAGGCATTGGCCCCATATATCAAGGGTGGTGGGTTCAAACCCAACTCTGGCCAAACTGCAACAAAAAAATAGCCCGGCGTTGTGGTGGGTGCCTGTAGTCCCAGCTACTTGGGAGGCTGAGGCAAGAGAATCGCCTAAGCCCAAGGATTTGGAGGTTGCTGTGAGCTGTGACACCATGGCACTCTACCAAGGGTTAATAAGTAAGACTGTCACAAAAAAAAAAAAAAAAACTAAAAAAAAAAAAAAGAAAAATGAGTTTAAAGGAAAATATTTTTGATTTTTCCTTTATACTTTCCTATTCATTTCTCTTCCTCCGTTAGTCACTTGATGACTTTACAGGCATCATAATTTATGTCAAATATTTTTTTGTCCAAAATAATAAAACACCCTTAAAAAAACAAAAAATAACAGAGGTTATAAATTGTTTGATTCTGACATAAAATATTTAAACAAGTGATTCTGACTTAAACTATTTAAACCATTAAAAAAAAAAAAAGGTTAATGGCCAGGTGCAGTGGCTCCTGCCTGTGATCTTAGCACTTTGGGAGTCTAAGGTGGGAAGACCACAGAGGCCAGAGGTTAGAGACCAGTCTGGGCAATACAGATAGACTCCATCTCTTGAGAAGATTTGAAACTATCTGGGGATGGTGGCTTATGCCTGTAATGTCAGCACTCTGGGAGGCTGAGGTGGATGGATTGCCTGAGTTCATGAGTTCAAGACCAGCCTGAGCAAAGTGAAACTAGCCGGGTGTTGTGGTGAGTGCTTATAAACCAAGCTACTTGGGAGGCTGAGGCAAGAGGATTGCCCAAGTCCAAGAGTTTGAGGTTGCTCTGAGCTGTGACACCACGGGGCATTCAACCCCAGGGTGATGGAGACTATGTCTCAAAAAAAAAAAAAAAGTAAAATGTAAAATTAAAGAAGACTCCAGTTTTCTTAAAATTGAGGGATCTAGGCATTTGGGCCCCAAAGGGTTGAGGAGCTGCCTTTCAGTCAGGGCGGGCATTCCTGGGCTCCTTGGTCTGTCCTGTCCCTCTCTACTCTTCCCACCAGGACTGTCCTCAGGCTCTTGTAGGCCACAGTCCAGTTCTAAAGCCTCATGAGTGGGTTTGGAACACTGGGTAAAAACTTCTCTCTCCTTAGGAAATGCTGTCTATGATTTCTTCATTGGCCATGAATTAAATCCTCGAATTGGTACTTTTGATCTCAAATACTTTTGTGAATTACGTCCCGGATTGATTGGATGGGTATGTCTTTTTTTCTAATTTCAATTTAGTAGTTCAACTTATTCTCTAGAAGGAAATGTAGACAATTTAAAAATCTATCTACTAAATACAAAATATTTTCTTGCTGTAAATATTTTCCAGAGGTTTCAGATACCCTGTTATAAGTTCTAAGAAATTAAAGAGTTTTTCCTTATTTTATTTTTATTATATCAGTTTATATTTATGTAGGAAAGTGATAGTGTGGATGAATTAATGTAAGAAAAAATGTATTTTCTTTTCCTTTTTAAAAAGTTTTACCTCATTTTAGACTTGCAGGAGAGTTGTAAAAATAGAGCAGAGTTCCCTTATATCCTTAGTCCTACTTTATACAATGTTGACATCTGATAACGTAACCATAGTATAATGATCAAGAAGAAGTTCACACTCACTGCTACGGTGTTATTAACTAAAGCCAAAGACTGAGTCTACCAATTATTTCACCATTGTCCTTTTTCTGTTATACAATCCACAAGATCCTATAATGCAATTAGTTGTTATTTCTTCTTAGTCTCCTGTAGTCTGTTATAGTTGTTTAGTTAGTTTTTTTGTTTTTGTTTTTTGTTTTTTTTTTTTTTGAGACAGAGTCTCACTATGTCACCCACAGTAGAGTGCCGTGGTGTCACAGCTCATTGTAACCTCAAACTCATGGGCTTAAGCGATTCTCTTGCCTCTGCTTCCCAAGTAGCTGGGATTATAGGCGCCCACCACAATGCTTGGCTATTTTTTAGAGAGCAGGTCTTGCTCTTGCTCAGAGCAAGAGCCACTGCGCCCGGCCCCTGTTTGGTTCTTTTCCTTGTCTACTGTGACCTTGACACTTTTTGAAGAGTACTGGTCACTCATGGGGTCCATCTGTTTCCTTATGGGAAAGTCCACTCACCTTATGGGTGAGTCCACTGTTTCCTTATGATTGGAGTGAGGCTGTGTACTGTGGCAAGAACACCCCGTGGACGATACTGCATCCTTCTTAGTGCATCATATTTGTGGTGCTGGGATGTCTTATTCCTGGTGGTGGGTGTGTTAAGGTGGTGTTTTGCCAGGTTTCTTAGCTGTGATTTTTTTTTTTTTTTCTTTTTGCTTTCCCTTTGTAGTGCTTAGATTTCTAGGAAGGTAGTTTGAGACTATAGTGTCCCTTTTTATTTCAGGTTGTTATCAACTTGGTGATGCTTTTGGCCGAAATGAAAGTACAGGAACGTACAGCTCCATCCTTGGCCATGGTTTTGGTTAACAGTTTCCAGCTCCTGTATGTGGTGGATGCTCTCTGGAATGAGGTAATTCATTTTAAGAGCCAAGGCTTTGGAGTCAGCCAGTATTGAGTGTGGGTGACATTACCTCTCAGAACTTCAGCTTCTTACACACAAAGTGAGGGGAGTGCAGCCTGCCACCAAGGCCTGTTGTGAAGGAGGACAGAGATGCTGTCTGTGCAAGTGAACGCTGACAGGTGGGAAGTTTCCACGTGTTGGGTAGTGCTTCCATGTATGTCAGCAGCTCTTTTATTTGAAAGTAATATTCTAAGTGTTTTAAGGTTGATGGAACTTGGTTTTGTTTTTGTGAGTGGTGACCAATTCATATAAATAAAATTTAATCCCTTAATTATTATGTCACTTGAAAATGGGTGGGTTATTTTTAAGATGGTGTTTTTTGGATTGTCGAGAAGCAGCTAGTTCTTAAATGACTGGGGAGATTCTATTGTTAGTGTTTCAAAATACATAGAGTAGCTCACATTAGATGAATATAAAATCAGAAACCAAGGTATGTGGAGGGAGCAGTTTAACCAAAGCCACGTTTCCAGCTCATCTCTCTTCTCACACCTTGATGAGCCGTTAATGTTTCCTACTACTGGAAGAAGGGTGAATGTGTATTTTCTCTCTCAGCTGCACACATTTCTTTTAAAAATTATTTCTTCCTCAAGCCTATTTTACAACTATTTTAGCATACTTACTCTTATATTTGTGATAATCTCCTAATTCCAAATCCAGTTTTCTTTGCATTTTAATGTCCACAGCGGCAGTTGTACATCGTAGTGTTGCAAAGCAATTTTTTCTGATGGTCTATTGAGATGGTCTGTTGACATTTTGAGAGACGGCCCCTTTGGAGGCTTTTTTTTTTTTTTTTTTTTTTTTTTTTTAAAAAAACTGTGTAATTTAGTTATCAGTGGACCATGCCCCATCAGGTGGTCTTCAGTTTTGGTCTTCTGTGCAAGACCACAGAGAATATTTAGACAGAACAACTTTGCAAGTTTGATATTTCAGTGATCTTCCTGTTTGTTAGGAGGATGAAGAAGGACCTCTCTGAGGCAAACAGATATCAACTTGCAAATAGTGGGTTAGTGTTACCCCGATCATAGATAATTGTGTTCCTGCCACTTAACACAACCCCTATTTCAGAGCTTTGGAAGCTACAGAGATGGTGAGAGCATCCAATGTTGAAGACCTTTAGAATTCCAGGGCTATACAAAATTAAACGTGGTTTTGAAATGAAAAAAAACTAGGCTCGGCGCCTATAGCACAGTGGCTACGATGCCAGCCACATGCACTGAGGCTGTCAGGTTCAAACCCAGCCTGGGCCAGCTTAACAACAATGACAACTGCAACAAAAATATAGCCGGGCGTTGTGGTGGGCACCCATAGTCCCAGCTACTTGGGAGGCTGAGGCAAGGGAATCGCTTAACCCCAAGAGTTTGAGGTAGCTGTGAGCTTTGACGCCATGGCACTCTATTGAGGGTGACATAGTGAGACTCTGTCCCAAAAAAAAGAAAAAAAAGAAATTAAAAAACTACCCTTTTGTAAATGCACTTAGTAGGTTTATCTGCTGTTATGTAATAAGGGGGTCCTAAGGAGCAGGTAAATTCCTTTTCACAAGTAAAATGATATTTCACTGTTGCTTTATCACTTCAGAGACTTTTTAAAGACCTTTGTTGAGTAGCTCTCCAGTTAGCAGGGCCTTTCTGGTCTGATGGTTTCTTTATTCTAGCTTTCTGTCACGTGCTAGTTCACATTTTATGTAGATTTAGCTAAACATTGACTTCTGTTAACACAAACTTCTGTTAACTTTTGTTAAGGAAAAAGTCTCAAGGCAGTGTTAATGTAGCCTCATAGATAGAGGATTGGATTTGGGACTTTTTTTCCTGCCTTGGTGGTATCTCATCCAGAGTATAATGAACTTCTTGAGGAATATGTTTGATTTTCTTTATCATCTGGCTTTTCACCGGGCAGTTCAGCAGGTGCTTAATAATTTGCTTATTAGGTCCTTTGGTAGAAATATCCTTTGCACCGAGTAATAGGAGAACTGAGAGTGTCAGTTTAACTATGAATGCCCCTTTCCTCCCAGTCTGTCCGTGAATGCCTTGCTCAGGGGCTGCGTGGGGCTGCGTGTCCTGCCCCAGCTGGCACCAGATGTACATTTTGTGCCTCCCACTGTGGTGCTCTTGTTGCTGTTCCTGCTTCTGATTTTAGTCTGCACCCATCTTTTTATCAACTTTGTCCTGTTTTGGGCCAGGAAATAAGATGACAGGTTTTAAAAGTTTATGTGAGAGTAAGCACTTTGAGGAAAGTTCTCATTCCTCATGTTCTCATTCACATGTGGAAGCTAAAAAAAAGTTGGTCTCATACAAGTAAAAGTATAACAGGATAGTGGAGTCTGGGAAGGTGGGAGAGGGAGGATGGGTATGCTGAGTGTCCTGATTTGATCTCTATACACCATCACCATGTCCCCCTAAATATGTACAGTTACTATGTATTGTATATGAAATTAGAACGAAAGAGAACAGGCACTCTATTGTCGAAGGAGTGTGAACCTGAGGGCCTAGCTTTTGTGACACTGATATTTCTGTTCTGTGTTTTCTGTTCTTTGCAACAGCTGATTCTCTGTTCCATGTTGTGTTTGCTTCCTGTGGTAAAATACTCTTTGGAGGTATTAGTCTTTTTCCTTAACCCAGAACATTGATTCTTCAACAGAGCTTACCCTAGCTAATTTTTCTGTATTAATGGTAGATAGTGAAGTTTGAGGCAGTTCAGGCTAGGTCTCGTGAGTTTTGACCATTGTGGTGACTCCGTATTCCAGAGCTGGCCTGCAGATATCCAGCTCCAGAAGTGATCTGGCTTATGCTAACCGGACCAGAAGAGGGTAATGCACTTTTATTAATTTACGTGAGAAATAAAACAGTTCACTGTTGCCAGGTAGCTTATTTTCTTCAGTGGAAAATTACATGAAAAGCCAGATTGTGATCAGAAATTAGGTTGGGGCACATGGAATTAAAGAGAATTTTTTTTTTTTTTTTTTTTTGAGACAGTATCATTATGTTGCCTTTGGAAGAATGCTGTGATATCACAGCTCACAGCAACCTCAAACTCTGGGGGTTAAGTGATTCTCTTGCCTCAGCCTCCCAAGTAGCTGGGAATATAGGTGCCCGCCGCAACATCTGGTTATTTTTTTGTTGTAGTTGTCATTGTTGTTTAGCAGGCCTAGGTCACACATACACTGGCATCACAGCCCCAGTGTATGTGGCTGGTGCCCTAAGCACTGAACTACGGGTGCCGAGCTGAGAAAGAATTGATCTTATTATCAGGAAACATGGTTTGAACACTTTTCCCCATGGGAGGCAGGGTGCTAGATGCAGGGGTAAGAAAGGCAAAAACATGCGATCCCTATCTTTCAAAGGTGTCTAGACCAGTGGAGAGAGAACAGTTTCTGTAACTCGCTGCTGGGTGTTGGCGTCCAAGTGCCCAGTTCCAAGGGGGAGGAGGGCTCATGCTGAGGTTGGAGGGGAGGTGCCGGACAGAGCAGGTGCCTGGCAAAGCAGAGAGGCATTTTAGCCCATCTGTTATCTTAGGCACAGGGAGGGCCAGGATGATGTGACGGCAGAATGACCTAGTATGATAGACAGGCCAGAGAAACCAGATCTCTCCCTCTTTAAATAAAAAGACTGTTGGTTGGTGACCTGTCCACGGCCCTTATATATTTACCTGTAAACCAGTACTTTATTTGAATACTTTAAAATAGAAGCTTTTTCTCCCTTTATCCCGTTTGTACTTGTAGGAAGCACTGTTGACCACCATGGACATCATCCACGATGGCTTTGGCTTCATGCTGGCTTTTGGAGACTTAGTGTGGGTTCCATTTATCTACAGCTTCCAAGCCTTTTACCTAGTCAGTCACCCAAATGAAGTGTCTTGGCCTATGGCTTCTCTGATTATTGTTCTGAAAGGTGGGTATGGATTTTGGTCTCTGTGTGTGAAACATGTACTGAGTCTGTTGTGCTCTGGTATCTACCTATTGGTAATGTGCCATTTTCAGTTGTCATAATTAGCTCAAGTTGGAAGTAGTTTGTGATGAGTGAGTAATAAGATTCTGTTTCTTACAAAGAGAATTGATGGTTCAATCTTGGGTTCTTCAGTAGTTCTCAAAACAGATGTTTTTATTTTATTAATTTTTAATTTTTTTTTGAGACAGAGTCTTTGTTGCCCTCAGTAGAGTGCTGTGGCATCACAGCTCACAGCAATCTCAAACTCTTGGACTCAAGTGATTCTCTTGCCTCAGCCTCCCGAGTAGCTGGGACTAGAGGCGCTCATCGAATGCCCGGCTATTTTTAGAGACAGGGTCTCGCTTTTGCTCAGGCTGGTCTCAAACTCCTGAGCTCAAGCAATCCACCTGCCTTGGCCTCCCAGAGTGCCAAGATTGCAGGCATGAGTCACCTCGCCTGGCCCTAAACAGATTATTTTAAACCATCTTGTTTTAAAATTTAATAAATTTAAATAAATAAATAACATTTATTTTAGTAATGATTCATCTTTTCCCCTGAATGCCTGCTTTTTGAAGGAAGCCTGCTCTTGCCTTCCTAGGGCTCACTGGTGCTGTATGTGGTGGGAGGTGTGTGAATGATGCTAACGAGGGACGGAGATGATGAAGTTGAGGGTAGAGAGAGAGAACTTCTCACAGGGGAATGTCAGTGTAAACCTGTTGTAGGATATGGTGTTTGATCTGAGTTTTAGTGGGTGAAATGTTTTTCAGGCACAGGGAACAACTCAGCAAGACTGAGTGGGGACATGTAAGATGAGATTGAGGGAGAAGAATGAGGAGTTCAGTTTGTGTGCAGCTCAAGTCCACGAGCGTAATTTGTGAATTTCCTTCAGGATGATTTTACTTTATCCTTTGTCATTACTCTGTTTATTAAACACCTCCCCCACAGGTTAAGTAGTGAACATTAGCTTTGGACTTCTGCTATACTAATTAGTATTTGTGGCAGAAGAAGAAAATTCAAATCATTGGTTAAAATTAAGGTTTAGTTTCACCATTGTTAGGTATCAGTGTCAGCCATGCTCACGAGTTACTGAAATGGTTTATTTTATAGTTAAGCTAAAAATGGGAGTATCTTAGTCTGTGCTGCTCAAACAATACCTGAAACAGGTAATTTGTAATGAGTAGAAATTTATTTGGCTCATGGATCTGGATGCTGGGAAGGCCATGAACATGGCAGCATCCTATGGCAGAAGGCAGAGGGGGAAGAGATGGCGAGAGTGAGAGAGAGCAGGAGGGTCCCAGAGTCACTTTTATAACAAACCCACGTTTTCCTTTCTCTTTTTTTTTTTTTTTTTTTGAGACAGAGTCTCACTATGTCACCTCGGGTAGAGTGCCATGGCATCACAGCTCACAGCAACCTCAAACTCTTGGGCTTAAGCGATTCTCTTGCCTCAGCCTCCCAAGTAGCTGGGACTACAGGTGCCCATAATGCCCAGCTATTTTTGATTGCAGTTGTCATTGTTTAGCAGGCATGGGCCAGCCTCGAACCTGCCAGCTTCGGTGTATGTGGCTGGCGCCCTAACCACTGAGCTACAGGTGCCGAGCCACAAACCCGCTTCTGAGACAGTAAACCGACCCCTGTGATGGGGACACTGATTCATTCTCTTAAACACCCCACCTTTCAAACTGTTGAGTTGGTGATTAAGTTTCCAAGATGTGGACTTTGAGGACACATTCAGACCATATCAGGGAGTAGAGTTATTTCTTATTATTTATTGAGGACTGACAATATAATAGTTATAGTCAGTGATATGGAAGGGCCTATTGTTTTGACATTTTGAAACTTGAATTAAGTTATAAACATGGAGGTTTGTAGTGGACTTCCCCATATATTTAAAGTATGAGATGTTCTGGTACTGACTGTAAGCTCATATTTGATTAATCAAGTATTGTGCTATAGCCATTAGGTATCATATATGGCAGATGAGGTAGCCTGTAGTTTTGATTACACGGGATACTGGCATTGGTTTTTATTGTAATGTGGGCTGTCTTAGAATTTATTTTTTTCATAGATGTAACTGTGTTTGTTAGTTTTGTCTTCAGTGTATTTCCTAGGTGGATGATGGAAAGTAGTGTGATGGATTTCAGAAGAGTTATTATCTTTTTACATTCTAGAATTGAGAGGTTTTGAATTATTGCTAAGAATCAGACTGTTCTCTGCTTTGGGAATTTCCTCAGAGCACAGAAATAATTTCTAAGAGAAATTACAAATGCTGTTAAGTATTAGATTATATCTAAATTTCTTAACATAGAAAAATATGTTAAAATTACAGTTTGTGGATATGTAATCTTCCGATGTGCAAATTCTCAGAAAAATGCATTCCGGAAAAATCCCAGTGATCCAAAGCTTGCCCGTAAGTATTGATTTATATTTATGTTACATGTACATATATACATATTAAATGGAAATTTTATGTCTATTTTGGTTTAGAGCAGTGGTTCTCAACCTTTGGGTCGCACCCCACAGGAACTGTATTAAGGGGCCATGGCATTAAGAAGGTTGAGAACCACTGGTTTAGAGGTTGTTAAAGATGTATTTTCATTTTTATATAGATTTAAAAACCATTCATACCTCAACGGGAAAAAGTCTTCTGGTTTCTGGATGGTGGGGCTTTGTTCGCCACCCCAATTACCTGGGTGATCTCCTCATGGCTTTGGCATGGTCCCTCCCGTGTGGTAAGCATCTCAGAAGAAGAGCACTTGTTTAACCACCTTAGAGATGTGTCTCTGTGTGGTGGGACGGGGCAGGGTCAGTGTGTGTCTTTTGTCGCCCTACATCTAGGTCGGGTTGGCCATAGCAGATGAGACAGGCTCCTGACCTAGGAGCTGTTTTCTTGTATATGTGGCACCACATTTATCCAGCTTCTGAGGAGAATTGGGAATTCAGAACCTGAAATTTTAAGCTTCTTTTTTTTAGAGACAGTCTTATTTTATCGCCCTTGGTAGACTGCCGTGGCAACACAGCTCACAGCAACCTCCAGGTCTTGGGCTTAGGTGATTCTCTTGCCTCAGCCTCCCGAGTAGCTGGGGCTACAGGTGCCGCCACAACGCCTGGCTATTTTTTGTTGCAATTTGGCTGGGGCCAGGTTCGAACCTGCCACCCTTGGTATATGGGGCTGGTGCCCTACTCACTGAGCCACAGGTGCCACCCTACTTTTAACTTCTAAAAGCAAAATTTTAAGTTTTCAACAGTGCCTGATAGCTCTTTTCTAAGTAGAATTTTTTTGAGGCAGAGTCTCACTTTGATGCCCTCAGTAGAGTGCAGTGACATCAAAGCTCACAGCAACCTTAAACTCTTGAGCTCAAATGATTCTCTTGCCATAGCCTCTGGAGTAGCTGGGACTATAGGTGCCCCCCCAATGCCCTGCTGTTCTTTTTGCTCAGGCTGGTCTCAAACTCCTGAGCTCAGGCAATCCACCCGCCTTGGCCTCCAGAGTGCTGGGAAACCTTTGGTTCTTAAGATGAAGAGAGGGAAGGTCTGTTTCTTTGTGTTTGTCCTCACTCCACAGGAGCTGTGCTGACTGGTCTGTAGGTGCTCCTGGTTGTGCTGTTCCCTGGCCCACAATGGAGAAGGGCAATTTTTCCTCTTTTGAGTGAAGGAGGGCCTGAAATGGAGAAATATGCATTAAACATGAGGACAAATATTCTAAATATAGTTAGAATGGATTACTAACCACTCTTCTCTGAGTTGCATTTAATTTAGATACTACCTTCTGCCACACACTGGTGGGTTTTTGTGGGTCAGTATAGTTGTTTTTCCTGTTAATTGGAGAAAATGAAGTAATCTTATGGTTCATTTTTAGAGAATTTGGGGGAAAGCAGGAAAAAGTATTCTGTAGTGAAAATAAAAATACCTAATCCTGTTTACTTTGTTATCTACAGGTTTTAATCATATTCTGCCTTATTTCTATGTGATTTATTTCACCATGTTGCTTGTCCACCGAGAAGCCCGTGATGAGAACCATTGTAAGAGGAAGTATGGCCTGGCCTGGGAGAAGTATTGTCAGCGTGTGCCCTACCGCATATTCCCATATATTTACTGATTTTGGTCTGTCATATTTTAAAAAATATTCCTGCAATTCTGGCTTCCATTTGCAAAAAACAAGAAAAAAATTCAAAACTAAATTTCTATTGTTGCACTGACAGGATCTGTAAATTTTTTTTTCCCTTTTGAGTCAGGACTATAGATAGAGCCAAGTAGTAGATCTTTTAATACAAGTAGTAGATCTTTTAATATAGCCATGTTTTTATAACATAAGGAAAAATACAAATAAGGATGTTAGATTTGCATTTTAAGAGGAAATTTTCAACACTTAAAAATCTGAAAACAGTCTTATTATAAATGCACTATAAAGAATACTATTGATGTGTAGGGCTTTTGAATACTTTTCAAATTTTGATTTTTTTTCTTTTGCCAGTTTTTTTTCTTAAATTAAAATTTTATTATATTTAAAATGCATTTGGTTTATTTTTGTAAGAGAATAGAATCTTCATTTGCTTCTCTTTAAATTAAATCATTTACTAGTTATGTAATTTGAAAGTAAAAACTGGACCTGTATTAAATATTATATGTGAAGAGTGATGAAAGATTATTAGCAAACACTGTTTGAGGGAGACCATTAGTAGCAGTTGGCTTACCCTCAACTTCTTAAACTATGCTTGAAGATGTACATACATAGCTTACTTTTGTGTAATATATGGGGACTTTGGATTTTTCTGTACAATATTTTAAATGTGAGATGATTGTCAGGACTTTTTTTTAACAAAAGCATTTTCAGTATTTTAAATTAAGTTTTGTAAAGAAATACATGTGAATTAAAAATTTTGAAACAATTAGAATTCATTTAATATTGTATAGAAGATGCTGTTAAAACATAGGAAGAATATTTTTCTTAATCCAAAGTTTGTGAATTTGGCTTTGCTACCTCACTTGCAGGTGTTGGTTTCTTTTCTTTTCTTTTTCTTTTTTTTTTTCCTTTATAAACTATTGCAAATAGAAAAAATAGAATAAATATATATTTTTGGAGTAACATCAGTATTTAAACATTTTTACACAGATTGGTGTTTGAAAAAAATTGCCATTTCAGGCTAATATTTTTATATATTTGACTTTTAAAAAATTCAACAATGTTTTTGCTTCAACTGTTTAGCTTGTGCAGTTTATACTGTATTTTTTTGTATATCCTTTATACTTACAAAACTTTACTTCCTATAAAGGATTGTTATCTAAAAACTTAAGCGTTAAAGTCATTTCTTTCAGTTTAATAGATGTGCATAAGGTAGCTGTAGTGATTAAATTCTAGTGAAGTTGATAAAGTCTCATTATTCATTGTCCTATGATGGCACCGTAAGCAAATTCACTGAATTTTTATATTCAAAGTTAAATTGTTTTCAGTACCTTAACCATACAGGAATGTAATAAACATGATGTGTATGTCTGGGATTTTACTATACATTTTCTATATGAGCCATTTAGATATGCAGTGTTTACAGTTTAAACTGTATGTAACTTAGCTAAAATGTGATCATGAAGTTGGTTTGCTATAGCATTCCTCATTCTATAATCTTTAAACATTGTTTTAGTGAAATTGTCATTGTCTTATTAGTACGCAGTTTTTTTAATTTTGCTTTTCTCCTGACACCCAGAAGTGGTGTCCCAGTATGTTCTGTATTAGATTTGCCAAGGAAGCATTAGAGGAGGAAGAAGGACATTTAATTCTTTCCCTGGTAATGAAAAGAGCCTGTAGACAATGCTTCAGTTTCTGGATATCAGCTACCATTTTTTTTTAAATTTTGTCTTTGACGTGTTTATTTGACAAGTTATATAATGATGTTTTATGTTGGAAATAAAATTGAAAACGTTGCCTTGATCACTTTGGAGTCTCGTTTTTTTGTCTGCAACTCTGTTATTACTGGGACCAAGATAGGAGTCCTTAGATTACCAACCCCACCCAAGCGTCTGTATTTTCTTTTGCAGTTTTTGGCTGGGGCCGGGGTTTGAATCTGCCACCTCTGTTATATGAGGCCAGTGCCCCACTCCTTTGAGCCACAAAGTGCAGCCCCCCCCTTCCCCCAAGCGTCTGTATTTTTAGGGTAATTTACTTGGGTCCCTTCTGGACCACAGGGAGTTCAAAAGGCAAATGGGCACCCCTGGCAACCTGCTGTGTGTACATCAAACCTGGAGTTAGGAAAACTAACTCCTTCAGGTTTGATGTAGTTAGTGCTCAATTATCACAATACTGTCACATGAATTTATACTAATCATAGAATCTTTATATGCATTTGAGAGGGGATACATGTGTGAGAGACATTTACAGCTGCTGACAGTGTGTAGTGCTTATTCGAGTCTGGTAGATTCTTAACTATGAGATGTGAAATGAGATCAAATAGCTTCATCTCTGAATTACTTTTCCTGGCATGATACTACATAGTGGCATTTACATTGAAGAAGGTGGGTTTGTCAAAATTTGCACGAACACTAAACACATTAAAAATACCACATACGGGCTCAGCGCCTATAGCTCAGTGGCCAGGGTGCCAGCCACATACACCAGAGCTGGCAGGTCCGAATTCAGCCCGGGCCTGCTAAACAACAGTGACAACTATAACTACAAAATAGCCAGGTGTTGTGTCAGGTGCCTGTAGTCCCAGCTACATGGGAGGCTGAGGCAAGAGAATTGCTTAAGCCTAAGAGTTTGAGGTTGTTGTGAGCTGTGATGTCACAGAACTCTACTGAGGGTGACACTTTTGAGACTTTATACTTTGTTACTTAGTTTTACACTGTTTAGAAAGAATGATGAAGTATAGAATTTTAACAAATGATATAAGATGGGGTCTTACTAGGTACAATTCACTTGCATATAGACAGTGCAGATTCCTAGAAACAAATAGGTGTTAATATTTTGCTCTTGGCTCTTAAACTAGTGTTATAAGTCCCACCCTTTCCACCCCTTTACTACAGAGAGAATGGACTATTTGATCTTCATTTGTGTACACGTGTTATTTCTGCCCATGGACCATTACCAAGATATGGTGATGCTAAGATGTGGCTTTGAATTCTAGCTCTGCTCTCCCTTGGCAATGTGGGCTTGGGCATATTACATTAGCTCACTGAGTTACCTCAGGTATAAAATGTGGCTGATATGTCCACATTATATAGAGTCCGTCTGAGGATTATACAGGAATTATTAGCGCTCGATTATACTAAGAATAAAATTAACAATTCTCTACAGAAACATTAGGTAGTAATCTAGTTTACCAGATTCTCAGGATTTGTCTTAGTGAATTGTCATTGTTTTCGTTCTTTTTTTGGAGATAGAGTCTCATTTTGTTGTCCTCAGTAGAGTGCCATGGTGTCACAGCTCACAACAACCTCAAACTCTTGGGCTCAGTGATTCTCTTGCTTCAGCATTTGAAGTAGATGGGACTACAGGTGTCCGCCACAACGCCCGGCTATTTTTAGAGATGAGGTCTCTGTCTTGCTCAGGCTGGTCTCAAATCTGCCTCGGCCTCCCAAGTGGTGGATTATAGGTGAGCCACCATGCCTGGCCTCATTGTCTGTTTTCAATGGCCAGAAAGGGCTAGCGAAGTCAGAACCGGACTGCATTACTTTAAGGGAAGAAGAGCCTTCTCTTTTATCTCAGAAGCCAGGCCAGCAGTGTAGTTAGTATTCTGTATTTACTCAGAGCAGACGGGAAGAATTCCCAAGTTCTAAGGTGAATTCCAAAGAATCCTACGCATGTATATTTTACTGTATATAACCGCACAAGTCACTTTGTCAAAAGTTAATAAAAGTACACCCTAGCTGGGCATGGTGGCTCACACCTGTAATTCTAGCACTTTGAGAGACCAAGGCTGGAGGATCACTCGATGCCAGGTGTTCAAGATCAGCCTGGGTAATATATCAGACCCTTAAATAAAGAAAAATTAGCTGGGCATGGTGGTGTGCACTTGTAGTCCCACCTACTGAGGAGGCTGGGATCACCCAAGCCCTGGAGTCTGAGGTTACAGTGGGCTATGTATGATTTAACCACTGCACTCCAGCCTGGATAAAAGGGCTTGTTAAAAAAAAAGAAAGAAAAAAGCCCTGATATTTTGCCAAGTACAGTGGTTTTTACTGGTAGGAGAGTCAAACCTATTATATTCGAGGTTGTGCCAACCTGTGTTAAAGCCTAACTCAGCGTTTCTCAACCTGTGGGTCGCCGCGACCTGTTTGTAACAATGAAAATGCATCGCGGCATTAGGAAGGTTGAGAACTACTGGTTTAACTCAAGGGACTTTGCATATCAGGTCTTAATATGTTGAGAATAACAAGTAGCTGAGAGTCCCCTACAGGTTGAGAATTTCACATACAGATGAAAGAGATTGTACCTGTTCAGTGTGTTTGAACACATAAATGTTTTTATGAAGTGTGTTTCATGACATACACACGAATGTCTAACATGCAAATTTGGTTGGGGTCAAAAATTAAAATACGTTGGTATGGAAACTTTTTCAAAAATTTATTCTTCATTCATTCTTCTCACATAGCAATGCAACCTGCATTGTGATCCAGTGGCTAGGATGTTTCTTTGTTGATAAATACACCGATGTTAAACAGTTTGTTGATAAACCAGTGGTTGCCAAAATTCTTGACCTCTCAGGTGTTTGGTATACTGGGCATTCAAAAGTGTAGAGTTCTGAATCTGCCTGGTTAGAAGCATTTGGTGTTTCATTTGAAATCTTAAAACAAAACAAAAAGTCCAATAAATTGCACAGATCAAGCAAATCAGTAGCTCACATTTTCTATAAGCTAGGTTTGGGGAGTTTGCTATGAATTTAAGATTAAATGGTTAATATAACTGCATATGGAAATTATGCCTAGATAATTTAAAGAGCAATTATGGCATATTCTTGAGAAATAACATTGCACGTTAGTATAGCATATATTTTAGGTTTTAGCAATATTTTGGGCTGTTGCAAATGTTTGCTGTCTGAGGTATATCATCAAATCTCCCTTGTTTACTTGTAGGGAATTGGGGTAGAAGGAGAGGTTTATATTTACTGAGGAAAAGCTCAGACGTTTAGGACTTTGTGATAAACAGTTGAGTGGTTTACCTTTGTTGGCGCAAAGTATATGTCGGGAAAATCACAACACATCTCAAGAGGCAGCGAGTCTTCTAGTACTCTTTGTTCATGATTCCACCTTGCTCCCTCGATGAATAAGCCAAAAATGTAAACTCCAGTGTGTACGGGGTCTGAACCCTAAGATGGAAGAGAGGTAGTGTCAGTAGTCCCCCAGAAGCAGCAGTGAGCCCAGCTAGAGGCTCCAACCCAGAGATGAGCCTAACCAGGGGCTAACCAGGTGGTGAATCTGGCCATCTGGGGGGCTTCCCCTGACTTCCCAGGGAGGGGAAAGCCCAAGGCATGTTGTCCCAAGTTCTAAGGTGAATACTTAATTCTTTTCCTACTCTGACACTTAAAAACGTTTGTAGGCTTTGGTCTATCTATATAATGATGAATCGACAAACAATACCGAATGTAATAACCCGAATTTCTAAAATTAGAATCTTATAGCTGAGCTTTTTTAGGAGACATAGCAGTTACAAAAGGATTACAAAAGAGTGCCTTGTGCTCAAACTTTGTTACCTATGTCTATCATGGTGGCTCCCTCTATCATTTAGTCTCTGGAAATTTAAAAAAGGCTGGAAAGGGTTCCATACCATGTCTTTAAATGATGCAGGTTAAATAAATGATTGAAGTTAAATGATGAAAGATTAAATAAAGTGAGTTTCTGATGAGATCTGTGAAGTGGAAAATTTAGTTGCCAGCATCTCCAATTCCTGGTGACTCCAGGTATGCCTGTGAAGCTGTGCTCTGTCCCTACAGGACCCAGAGGAGAGGGGCTGCCATGCCTCAGGCCATCAGAGAGGGCTCTGCCTTCTCCTTTAATCCAGTAGGTCCCTGAGGAGAAGGGAGAGTGCAGCTGTCCTGAGCTCACCCTCGAGGCCCTTTGGGTCAGCTCCTGGACACAGGAGCTGCAGTGTCGAGCAGCCCACGCTGTGCTTGGTGACGCTTTCTGTGATGTTCACTGTGTGGAATGTGCACCTGGAGGTGCAAACTGAGCTCATTTAATTCAGCACCTCCTATTTTGGCTTATTCTCTAACAGACTTTTAATGGGAGTTGCTTTGCATAATGACTTTCACTTCTCTTCCCCTTGACTCACATAAATGAAAAGTTTCACATGATGCATTTATTCTAGTGTTGACCTTTCATAAAAATCTTGGAAGATGTTAATCTAATGAATTTGACAATCTGATTTCTGTTTATACTTGTATGATTTGGCAGCGGCATAAATGGGGCTTTCCTCTGAAAAGCCCACATTTCAGGTACTGTATATACTCGAGTATAAGCCGAGTTTTTTCCGGCACAAAATTTGTGCCGAAAAACCCGAACTAACTCGGCTTATACTCGAGTATATATGGTAATTTGTCAACATCCCATTTTGGGTGGTTGAACTCTCCAAAAAGCCAAAAGTAATCTTACTTCACTTAAATGGAAACTGGTTCTTGGTATAAAGTAGAAATAACTGAGCACATCTGATTAAATGTATAGAAACAAAAAGTGAAGTGGGGAGGGCAGCTCCTCCCCCTGCTCTCATAGCTTACACGTGCCTCTCTGCAGCCTTTTCGTATCTAATGGGTTGTTTAGGCAGAGGTTAGGATATAGGCTAGCCTTGGGTTCAAAGTTTATGATCTGAACTCTTCCAATCCTACTTTCTTACCTATAAAGTGAGGATAATTATCAAGGATTAAATAATTCTGATAGAGAGTTGAACATGGTATCTGGAATACAGTAAATGCTCAGTAAACATTGGCTAATATGCATCAGGGCTGTCATTATCAGGTAGATTGTCATTTTTTCCCATCCAAGTATTAACCAGGCCCGACCCTCCTTAGCTTCCGAGATCAGACGAGATCAGGCATATTCAGGGCAGTATGGCCGTAGCTAGATTGTCATTTTCTGAAGGGTAGAAGCCAGAATTTGTTCATCTCTATGTTCCTGACAGCTATGACAGTTTTGTGTACATATTTTCAAGTGAATAAATTAATAAACAATTGAAAAAAAGTCTAAAATACATCTGAACTTCAAATTTCTTCCATTTGCCACCTAATTTCTCCTAAAACTCCGGTAACAGGGCTGCC
>CAUYPK010047514.1:0-18358 GCA_963574355.1 Loris lydekkerianus | reverse complement strand
TTGTATATCCAAAGGACCAGAAATCATTTGGCAATAAAGATATTTGCACCAGATTGTTCATTGCAGCTCAATTCATAATAGCCAAGTCATGGAAGAAGCTTAAGTGCTCATCGACCCATGAATGGGTTAATACATTGTGGTATAGGTATACCACGGAATACTATGCAGCAGTAAAAAAAAAATGGACACTTTACCTCTTTTATGTTTGCATGGATGGAGCTGGAAAATTTTCTTCTTAGTAAAGTATCTCAGGAATGGAAAAAAAGTATCCAATGTACTCAGTACTACTGTGAAACCAATTTATAATAACTCACAATAACTCAATTGTAATAACTCACACTTGCAACGAAACACAACTTTAGCCTAAGATGGAGGGAAGGGGAGGGAGAGGGATGGAAAGAGATTGGGAGGGTTAGTAGGGGATAGTAGGGGGACCACAACTATGGAGCACATTGCAAGTACAAGTTGGATCTATCATGTGTAGAACACAAATGTCCTAATGTTATAATTGGGTAAATGAGGTGAAAGCTATATTGATTAGTATGATGTAAGCACTCCAATTTGTACAAATAATCAACACACTGAAATGGGCATAAATATATTTATGATCTATGTGTAAAAGACTTAATAAAAAATAAATAAAATAAAAATATTAATCCACAAATAAGCTCATCACTACGAACTCTACCTTTAGCTGTGAAGGTAAACAGATCACTATGCAAAGAGTGACAGAGCCAATTAGAGTACAGGAGACAGACATAAAAGACTCTTATTTTTGAAAAGGGGATATCTAGAAAACGATAGATAGAACTTATCATATTAACTTTACTACCTGGTTATGGCTTTTAAAACATGTCTCAAATGACACATTCCGATTATGTGCTTCAATCTCAAATTATTTTAAAATCTTAGGTATGTCATAATTACATCTATTATGATGTAGTCTTTTAAAATTTCTACCTCTTGCTCATTAATAAGATGAATGTGAACATATTATACATGACTATAGTTAATTAGTGATATGAGGTGAATTACAAATGATCACAATTATATGTACATTAGTAAATGTCTCATAATGATAGTGGTGCATAAATCTTACTCTAACACTGTACCTAGGGGTTATCCTATTAATTATATTCCTCCTCTGTCTTTTGGTAATTTCCCCTTGGAAAGGCTGGACCGATGTAAGAATTTTAGGCCTGGGAAGATGTTTATATTTCCTTCACTTTGTTTGACAAGCTGTAGAACACAGACATAGAACTAAAATAATAAACAAATGACAGCAGATAAACAGAGGTAGAAAGAGAAATCAGCAAATATGACTTACCTGCTATGACTAATGACATCTGAAAGACCTTCAGAAGAGCTTCTCATAATGTGAGTTTTTGTACGGTAATAATAATAATAGCATTGACAGGCACCGCTTCCTGAATATTTGGAAGACGCCTAGCCCAGTGCTTCACAGAGAGCAGCTCACTCAATTCTCTCAACAATGCCATGAGCTCAGAATTGTTATCGCTGCTTTACAGACAAGGAAACAAGCCCAAAGAGGAGAAATGTCTTTCCCAGTATCACACGGTTTATGCACCAGAAAAGTAAGAATTCAAACCTGTGTCGCTCTGACTCCACAGTCCTTTTGTCATATCACCACATTTTCTGATTTAAGGAACTGTCCCCAATTTTCCTAGGTTTTCATGACAATGTGGAAATTATTTTTGATGACTCTAGAATATGTGAAACAGATTGATTTCACATGTGATTAATTGATTGATATAAATCTATATTTGGCATTTGTACAGCACTGCGTCACGTCATGCCTTGCCATAGTACAAGTAAACGTATTCTCATGAAAAACATTTGTTGAGCACATCAGTGCTAACTAAAACTCCAAACTAGTCTTACACTTTCACTGGTGATTCTAAAATAGAGATTTACGCTTTTCTCTAATTTGCATCAGAGCACAAATACAATATAAAATTCAGCCTTTTTCAGTTTCTTTTGACAAAAACTAAAGTTAAATGATTAACTAATAATGGTAATTGTTTAATATGAAATGTTCAGAGAATCCCTAATGATTATTCTAAAATTTATGGCAAAGAGCAAGACCTGCTCCCACTTCTTTGAGTGTTGCAAATCCTTTGGAAGTGTTGAGGCAACGAAGTAGCATTGAAAATTCAACTTAGTCCTTTATGAATTTGTAGCAAATCCTCACATCCGAAATGTTTATATACCGTCTGAGATGTATTAGGATCTATTGTTGCATAAATAATTACAACAAAGCCTTGAGATTTAAAACAGCTTCTATTATGTCATCATTTCTGCGAGCCATGATCTGAGCATGATTGACAGGATTCTCTGGCACAGGGTCTCCCACAAGGTGTCTCTCTGAGTGTCAGCCAGAGTTACAGTCATTCATCTCAAAGCTTGACCCAGGATGGATCTGCTTTCAAGCTCAATCACAAAGCTGCTGGCAGACCTCAGAAGATCCCTTCTGGGCTCACTCATGCGACTACTAGCAGGCCTCTTATCCTCCCTGCCAGTTAGATGAAGGCATCATTTTCTTCCCACTTTGGCTTCTTTTTATTAATAACAGGGAATAAGCAAGGTCTCCAAGCAAGAGAGAGAAATGGTAAACCAGAAGGAAATGCAAGTTATAGTCTCTGAAATTTCATATCTGGAGCGACATCACATCCTTTTTGCTCTATTCTTGTTCCTTTAAATTGAGTCACTAGGTCCGGCCCATACTCGAGGGCAGAAGATTATGTGAGAGTGTGGCCACCAGAAGGCAGAGACCAGTGAGGGTCCTTTTAGAGGATGCGTCTCATACAAACTAAAACTCACTGGGTCACAAGACAAATACAAATACCACTATTATAATCATTTAGTAATAGTAATAATGTATACTTTGATAATAATTTGCATGCTTGACATTGTAGTAGACAAAGCCTGCCATACCAAAGGTTGATGACAAAGATGTGTAGATATAATTGGCCTGTGTGAAATTCATCCTCTGGAATATACTGATGCCTGTGAATCTGACAACGGCTTGTGTCCTGTGCCTGTGGGTGGACAGTAAAGTAATAGTGAATCCATCTTAACATGATTTTAAGAAATTCTGGCATTTTTGTACATACCTTTTCAAAACAGATAACTCAGCTAAAAAGTCTGTGGACTGGATAGAGTGAATTTGGACCTCATATGGTAATATTAATGACCTTGGGACTGGACCTTAGGACTAGACTGTGACCTTGGGACTGGACAAAACCAATTTGAACCTCAAGGTGGTAATGTTAATGACCTTGGGACTAGACACTGGGGCTTGACTGTGACCTTGGGACTGGATAAAACCAATTTGAACCTCAAGGTGGTAATGTTAACAACCTTGGCCTCCTCCTGAGTTCTAACCGACTGGGCGCTGGATCATAATGATGCCTGAGTATATAATGACTATAGGCATCTAGGTCAGTGGGCACTAATATCAAGGAATAAAAAATGTGGAAATGGTAAATAACATGATTTATAATTATTTTCACTTAGAAAATATTTTCTATGCTTTATAATATTGAAGTTATATGGACCCTATGGAACGTCTAAATTTAAATGTTTGATAAATAAGAATTGCCATTTAAACTTGGGTTAGAGTCATCATCCGTTTCTTTTTTTATTTCTTTTTTTTTTTTTTTTTTTTTTTTTTGAGACAGAGTCTTACTCTGCCACCCTCTGTAGAGTGCTGTGGCATCATCATAATTCACAGCAACCTCAAACTCTTTGGTTCAAGTGATTCCCATGCCTCAGCCTCCCTAGTAGCTAGGACACCAAGTGCCTCCCACAACACCTGGCTAGTATTTTTCTATTTTTCTTTTTTTAGTAGAATGGGGTCTCTCTTTTGTTCAGGCTGCTTCAACACCTGAGCTCAGGTGATCCACCCTACTCAGTCTTTCAGAGTGGTAGGATTACAGGCATGAGCCATAGCGCCTGGCCCATTATCGGTCTCTTGATGAAGCCACTCATTTCCAAAAGACAACATAAGGACTACTCACACCAATTAGGGGGATTGGTTTGAGCCACCAGGCAGGGCCACACCCTCCAAGAGTGTTCTGAAAGTGCCTGAAATATTGAAGCCCCTGTCCAGCCTCATGAACAGTAGCATGGCTGTTGTGAAGATGAGGACACATATTGCAGAGGACGTGGAGATAAGAACAAAGGTTTCCATGCCAAATTCCGTACCTTCCATTTATTAGCGTTGTAACTCTCAGATTGTTTCCTATACGGAAATGCAGTTTCCCCACCTGTGAAGCAAGGGTGATACTCCATGGCATCTGTGAGAATGTGCCTCCCAGACCCCTAGTGCAGGAAGCACACCTAACCAAAGTTTCCTGGGGCTGCTCTTTGAAACTCAGAGTTGTGAGCTGTGTTAGCCTTAGCCAATGCCTGAGTGTGATGAGGATTCTAAGTCCTGTTCCTAGGAGGTTGCCTTGAATACTCCCCAGCTGCCTTGCCAGAGCTTCCTCAGACTTCTTGGTACTCTAGACACTTGGCACAACCTTCTTCCTTCCTTCCTTTCTTTTTCTCAGGATCAGACTCATATTGCAGTCTGGGGGTTCCCTTCTCTATTACCACTTTTTAAAAAATTGTGTTCTGGTGCTTTGGCATCTTCTAAGCCTGGAATAACGGTCCCTTTTCCCTCAGGATTAGCCAGTTCCTAGAAATAATGAACAACTAGCTATGAAAGTGCATCTTCCAGATGCAAACCCACTAGCCTGGATCCCGTATGCCCAGCCATGTCCTTTACTGGGCCTTGCACTGTCGGTCACTACCCACTTGCCTGTTCACCCAGGGCCAGCTCCTGGACAATTAAGAATAGCCACCGTACCCCCGAGCCCACATTAATTATTCAAACTAGGCAAACTATTCACTGTGCCTCACACATTCTTTCCCACAGAAACCAAGAAGGCTTTTGCTCACATTTTCCTTCTGTTTCCTCCGTCTCCCAAGCCAACCTGGTCCTTATCTGTTGAAAACACAGAGAACTAACTGATAGTTGCAGGTCTTTAGAAGCAGAAGGCATACCATACCACCCAAGACGTTAGGTTGAGCACTAGGTTGGGTTAGGAGTAAAGGGAAGAAAAGGCAAGCGTTTTCATTGTGGTTTCTATGGGAAGGACTGGGTGAGGCAGGGTAAGAAGATTTAGGAACAGCTAGTTTGAATAATTTCACTGGGTTCTAGGGTATAAAGACGATTGATCCTTAGTCATCTGGCACATGCCCTCAGAGAATACATGTGTAGAAGGAAACCAAAAATTATCTTAAGGGTACCAGGATGTGTTTTATTCAATGATGTAAGGTAGGCATTCTCTCTAACAGCAGCCTTGCAAATTTAATCTTTTCTTAGCATCTGACGAATGCTGCCTATTCAAGCTGGTGTTTTTAAAGGTTAAATGAGGAATCCCAGTTTAATTGTTGTTGAATCCTGGTGCCTCGCCCATAGCCTGGCACAGAGAAGACACTGAAATGAAATAAATTGTACAAAGACCCTACCGCAAAGCACGTCTCCAATACCAGTGACTTTTCCAGGAATAGAATATCTTAAAATGGTTGATCCCCTTCATATCTCAGAGAAATGAAGTGTTTTTCAAGTAATAATGCCATTCTCCATTTATATGTTTATAGAGATGCATTCTTTAAAAACACATTAACATGTAACTTTCTGATTTGACTCCTTCAATAACCATAGGCTTAGAAAGCATTACTATCCAATTGGATGTATGAGAACAGTAACTCAAGTAAACTAAGTTACCGAAGGAAGGCCGCATAGTCAGCCAGTGGCACCATCTAGGTTACCACCTGAGCTTTTTTAACTCCTTTTCAAGACCAAGTCTAAGAAGCAGCCATAATAGATAGTTTAAGTATGAGAAGTCTTAACAGAGCTGCCTAAAAAGGTTGCTTCATGAGTGTTATAAAATACTTTGTAAACTTGCTTTTCTGTATGCTAAAGGCAGTCACCGTAAAACTTTTCTGAGTGTTTAAAATGTACTTTTTTTAAAAAAAGCATGATTAGCTTCTATTTGTCTTATTTTAACTCTCAATGAGAGGCTAGCTTCTTGGATTTCCACATCGGTTTTCTTACCTGCCCAGGCATTGATTCAGGTCTTCATGTCAGAACCCAGTTAGAGGAAAATTCAGAGAATACTGTTATAAAATATAAAAGATTTTTTTTTTTTTTTAAGGAATGGTATTTTCTAAAAAAAAAAAGGCAGAAGGTCAAGTTTCCCAAATGGTGTGTGAAGCTTCTTCTTCTTCTTCTTTTTTTCTTTTTTTCTTTTTTTTTTTTTTGCAGTTTTTGGCCGGGGCTGGGTTTGAACCCATCACCTCCGGCATATGGGCCAGCGCCCTACTCCTTTGAGCCACAGGCGCCACCAGAAGCTTCTTTTTTTAAGGGACTTAATTCCATCCATAGGGGAGGACCCCTTTTGGCCTAATGACCTTTTAAAAGCCCATATCTTAATATTATCACATTGTCAACACCTAAATTCTGAAGGGGATGTATTCAAACCGCAGCAGCAAGTAATAAAAACTTCACTGGGGAGCAGTGACTGTGGCACTGGCCCCATATACCCAGGGTGGTGGTTTTAAGCCCAGCCCCCCCGACCAAAACTGCAAAAAAAAAAAAAAAAAACTTCACTGGGTGGCTTTGAGGATTACATGAGCTAATCCATGGAAAGTGCCTGGATCAAAGTGAGTGATAGTTAAGTGCTAGTTGTGCTTTTGATGTTGCTGTTTTGCTGCTTTGGGGATGGCAAAAATTACATTTATGGTCAGGTGCTACTAATTGATGGGGATAGATTCTCAGAAACATTGTTAGGAGGCCGAGGCACGGTGTGTGCATTACGGGGAGTCCTTCCATGAACCTCGATGGTGTGGCCTACCACACACTTGGACCACAGGGCAGGCTATCAACCCATACAGCATGTTACTGTACCAAATACTGTAAACGGTTTTAACACCATGCAAGTGTTTGTGTGTATAAACATAGAAAATTGTAGTAGAAATATAAAAATTTAAAAAAGAATGGCATTCCTGCATAGGGCACTTACCATAGAGCTTGCAGAATTAGAAGTTGCTCTGGGTAAGTCAGTGATTGAGTGGTGAGTGAATGGGAGGCCCTAGGACATTGCCATAGACTGGTGTTCTTCAACCTTTTTAACCTCATGGCACACTTGAACCTATAGTTAAACTTTCACAGCACACTTAAATTATACTGATTAAAAAAAAAAAAAAAGTAAAAAGAATATGCTTACTGTGCTTTGAACTTCTTTTGAAAATAATTTAATGATCTCTAAAAATTTTTACAGCACACCTAAATCCTCCCCCGACACACCAGTGTGCCACAGTACATAGGTTTAGGTGAGTATTTTATGAGGAAAACCCCCCAGGCAATCGAAGCAGCTTCAAAAATACATTACTGGGACTTGATCAAACTAAAAAGCTTCTGCACAGCCAAGAACACAGTAAGTAAAGCAAGCAGACAGCCCTCAGAATGGGAGAAGATATTTGCAGGTTATATAAATGACAATATTTTAAAATTATTCCGTGGTTCCACATTTTTGTTGATTCCCAAATATTTGCCTCAATTCTTATTTTCACAAATATGGGTTTAAAATATTTTAAATATAAGTCCTACTTGCTTAATCTACAAGATATTCATCTGTACATCTACATGTTGATTTGTCTAAAGGACATCCATGAGAAATTGGGTTTATTTTTTCAACTTACGTGAAAATACTTTAATGCTATGTACTTTAAAATCTTCATTTCAAGTCATTTTCAAAGAAATTTTTACTCACACAGTAAGTCCTGATATTTTTCATGCTTATAGTTCTATAAGCACTCTATTTAAAGTTAGTAGACCTCACAAATTTTTAATATCTGTAACTCTCTATTTACCTATGTAGTCATTGTATACTTCACATTATCTTCCAGACAGTTCTAGATCCTTGCTTTACTATAACTAAGTTGTATTTGTAACTTTAAAAGTATTTAGGAAACTGATTTATTCTATTATAATCAGTTCCATTTCTCAGTCTAGTCTTGTATTTTACCAAAACAGTATATTTAGGAATTTGGAGATTTCATTATAAATACATTGTTCATGTGCCCATATTTTGTTGGTCAAATTATTAATGGTATTGAGTGATAACATACAGGATAGAGGTTGGTTTCTCTCATTTTTTCCAGGTCTTCTTTTATGTCCTTCATTTTCTTGCAATATTTCTTGCCCCTTGACTTGACTGTATAGTTGATTTTTACAATGACACAGCTTTACTTAAGCATTTTTTTTACCACAATTTCAAACATAACACTGTCTCTAGAAAGAAAAATCTGTAAATAATTGTTTGACCCAGCATTCATGTGATTTCTTTGTCTTTTCTTTTTTTTTTTTTTAATGTTTGGGGCTCGTTTAGGGTATAAAGAATTGGGTTACGCCGCTTGTATTTATTAGGTAAAGTCCCTCTTACAGTTGTGTCCTGCCCCCAAGAGGTGTGCTATGTCCCATAACCCCCACCCCTCTCCCTCTTCCGTTCTCCCAGCTCCTTCATTCCCATGCCCCCTCCTTGAATTGATTTGTGTTTTTCTCTTATGAGGGTATGTATTAGATCGTCTATTGACTTCATATTAGAATTGAGTACACTGGATTCTTGCTTCTCAATTCTTGTGATATCTTACTAAGAAGAATGTGTTCCAATTCTACCCAGGTTAATACAAAAGATGTAAAGTCTCCACCTTTTTTAATGGCTGAAAGGTCTTCCATGGTAGACATATACCACAGCTTGTTAATCCATTCCTGGGCGGGTGATCATAAATATTAACAAAATTAATTTTATTCTCCCTAGGATTTTATCTAGCAGTTTGCTACTGGATCATTTCCAAAGACTACAAAGGTGCCTTTGTGATTACTGGAATACACATCCATGATTGTGCTTTGCTTTGCCTTCTTCATTGTGTTTACTAGAGACATACAGAATTTTAAAAATTGGAAATTTTTAGTGCTTCAGTCTTATTTCCAAAAACATTCATGTGCTGCTAATTATAACCACTGCAATAGTGAAAAGGGTGCTCTTTAATACTGAAAAGTAATCAAAAATAATACCAGAGATAATGCCTCCTTAATATATCACAGTTTTGACCAATTTGTGAATTTAGGAGTGGGAGTTGGTAAGTTTCACCTAAACAATAGACACATTTTACTTGGCTGCTTTTTGAATTTTGTTAAATGTATATACTTTTATATTATATTACTATATATTATATTAGTATATATTAAAAGATATTAGCACTATTGATAATTTTTATATATGCTTAAATATATATGCATAGTAAAAATGCAATTAAAATAAAACACACTCATACTGTGTCCTGCTACTTATTAGTTAAACAAAGCTAATTTCCCAGGATACTCGGAATCTTTCTTTTTCTCATCTTCCTCCATAACTCTAAGTCCTGGAGAATCAGTTGTCAACAGAATGTCCTCCAGACGCCCACAGCTGCCCAGGGCTCCGCTGCGAGATGCACAGGGATGTGCTCAGTCTCGCTCTGACTGAGGCTGCACAGGTTCAGTCATGGCAGTGCCACAAATAATAATTCTGCCAGAAACAGCTGAGTCCTGACAGGTTCTTGATGTTTGTATTCACTTGTAATAATTGTTTTCATGAGAAAAGACATTTTCTGGATGCAATGAGAACAATACAACTGTCGCTTTCAGTCTCTAGATCCCTCTCATTCAAATAAAAACATGCTCCACCATCTCCTCTCGATGGAAGGATTAGTTTCTGTCAACTCAAACTGGGGCATCACCTTTCTCCTTCAGACTGGTGCTGGAATTCTTGGAAATTCTTCACTCCTTTGCTTTTATAACTTCGCTATTATTACTGCAAAGATCCTGAAACCCAGAGACCTGATCCTCCACCAGCTGGTCTTAGCTAACAGCTTGGTTCTCTTGTCTAAAGGGGTCCCTCAGACAATGGCAGCTTTTGGACTGAAATCTTTCCTGGATGAGGCTGGATGTAAACTTGTCTTCTATTTACACAGAGTGGCCAGAGGGGTTTCCCTGAGCACCACTTGCCTCCTCAGTTGCTTTCAGGCCGTTAAGCTTCATCCAAGTATCTCTAGGTGGCTGGACCTTCAAATTAGATCCCCAACGTGCATGGTTTTCTGCTGTTTCCTCTGCTGGATCTTGCACCTGGTGGTAAATATCCATATTGCAAAGCATGTAACTGGCCCAACAAATAGCAAAAACCAGAGTATGGAAAAACTGTACAGATACTGCTCCTCACCCTATCCAGGGAGCTTGGTCTTCTCAGTAACTGCAGTAGTTTATGCTTTCACTGATGGTATGTGTGTGGCCCTCATGGCCTGGACCAGCGGCTCCATGGTCCTCGTCCTGCACAGGCACAAGCAGAGGGTCCAGCACATCCGCAGCAGCAGCTCCTCCCCCAGAACTGCTCATGAAACTAGAGCCACACACACCATCCTCGTCCTGGTCAGCATGTTTGCCTCCTTTCATGTTCTGGCTGGTATTTTATCCTACAGAGTGACCCAGATGCAGAGCCCAGGCCCCTGGCTAAGGGGCATCTCCTTCCTGGTGGCTTCAGGCTTCCCGGCACTCAGCCCCTTTGTGTTCATTGTCAGTGACGCCAGAGTCTCACGGTTCTTCTTCACCTGCTGGAAAAGAAAGACCATTTCTCCAACCACAGCATCTATGCTGTAAGTTCCCTCCAGAATGTTGGACCATTTACTTAACCACCCTCCTAGTCATATGCTCACACATGCCACATAAGGTACATGATCTGTGGAATTCTGTTTTGAATAAAGGGGACAATAACTGTGACCTCCTATTGCTTATTAAAGAGTCAAAAACGAACATGGTGTAAATTGTTGCCCAAATGTATGGTGGTTCACCAAAAAATTAAACATAGAGTTGCCATATGATCCAGAAATTTCACGTTGGTGTATATATCCCAGAAAATCAAACAGGTTGAACAGATAATAAAAACATAATTAAAACAAATCTCTAAATGAACTAAAATAAAAACACAATGTTTCAAACTATAGGATTCAGCAAAAGTAGTAACAAGGGGAAATGTTTTGTGGTAAATGTCTGCATTAGAAAAAAAGAAAGAACTATGAAACAACAAATTAGAAAAAGAATGACCTTCAAACCTAGCCAAAGGAAGCAAATGTGAATCAGAGCAGAAATAAATCAGACAATGGAAAACCAACAGAAAAAAATGAACATATTGAGTTGGTATTTTGAAAAGATAAATAAAATCGATAAACCCTTAACTGGATTAACTAAGGAAAAGAGAGAGAAACATCACCTAGATAAAGGGAACACAATAGAGAACCTAAAAGTAAGTTGATGAATCTGTATCCTCTTGACTTTTTACAAAGGCACCAAAAACATACATTAAAGAAAAGACAGTCTCTTCAGTAAATGGTGCTGCAGATAAATTAAACTAGACCCTCTCTCTCATTATATGTAAACATCAAATCAAAATGTATTAAAGACTTAAATTTAAGATCTAAAACCATAAAACTATTAGAAGAAAACATACGGGAAACTTTCCTTGACATAGATCCGGGCAATTATTTTATGGAAAAGAATGCAAAATCAAGGGAAACAAAAGAAAAATAAACAAGTGTGATTATATTAAATTCAGAGAGCCTCTGCACCACAAGCAAAAAAGCAAACAACAGAATCAACAGGTAACCTAGAGATGAAAGAAAATATTTTCAAACTGTATATCTGGCAAGAGGTTAATATCCAGAATGTAGAAAGAACCAAAGCAACTCAGCAGAAAAAGGAAAATAATATAATTTTTTTAATGAGCAAAAAGACCAAAATAGAGATTCCTAAAAAGCAGTGATTTTTAATTTATGTGCCATGAGAGAGTCTTAATTGTGCAAAGAAAATTTTTAAAAATTATTGATGAAATTATTTTCAAACTAAGTTCAAAGCACATTAACTATATTAATTTCTTTTACTTTTTATTATCAACATAATTTAAATGTGCCATGGAAGTTTAACTATAGGTTCAAGTGTGCCATGAGATTATTAAAAAAAAAATGGTTGAAAAAGACTGCTCAGAGGAGACATGTTAAGGGCCAGTGAGTACCTAAAGGAAAGTTTAATATCAGCAGTTGTCAGCGAGGAGGGTGCTTACTCAGCTGGGAACCTGGGGTGTGAGGAAGCTGCACCCTGCACACCAGAGGCTTCTTGTCCTCCAGAAATGTAGAAAACACCTTTTTCTTGGCCAGAAAGTGCCCTTTGTACTCCCAGGAGAGAGTGTGACCCTGCAGTATTTCCCAGAGAGTACTTATAATAATTTCCATTAAAGAAGGGGTCAGAAGCTCACCCCCAGCAACTTCATTTGCAGGATGTGGAGCCTGAGATCAGTCCATTTGACTGAGTGCTGGGGCCCAACCTATGGGACAGCACATGTTCTGTGGCTCAAACAGCACCACCACCTGTTGTCATAACCCAGTCACCCTCTGGAGCTCAGTCTAGGTGGGGTCTCCCCAACACCATGTGCTCACAGCCTGAACCAGGAAAACAGTTTCGGAGTTTTCACTGGGTAAGAAGAAGGAGATCAGAGAGTGTGGGATGCCTGAGGCTGACCCCTGAGTAAAAGAGATGGAGCTGAAGAAGGCAGCAAGGGGCACCCACATCCACCTGGCATCCCTGTCCCAAGCAGCAAGGGGAGTTTGCAGCCCCCACCCCACCCATAGAGACACACTTCACAACTGCTGAGTAACAGGGGCCTTTTAGCCTAGAGGAGTCACAGTCTACCCGGTCCTGGGGTGACCTTCTCAGATTGTCTGGCTTTGCTTGAGATCTTTACAATAGGGATTGTTTCCAGAGGAGCTGGGGAGGAGAGTGGGGATGAAGAAAGAAGGGCAGACACCACCCTTGCCTCTGTCCACGGTGCTGATTTCCAGGGGCTTGCCAAGAGACATTCTAAGAAACAATGAGATCAGGCCCACGGTTGGAAGAGTACAGCAAAGGGAAATTCCCCCCAGTTTATGTTTTTGATAGGCTTATCAAAGATCAAATGATAAGTGGCTGAGTTCATTTCTTGGTTTTCAATTCTGTTCCATACACCTACCTCTCTATTTTTGTGCCAGTAATGTGCTGTTTTGATCACTGTAGATTTATACGATAACCTGAAGTCTGGTAGGGTGATTCCTCTTGATTTGTTTTTATTTCTGAGTAATGTCTTGGTTATTCAAGGTTTTTTCTGATTCCATATAAAATGAAGTACTATTTTTCCAGATCTTTAAAGTAGGACAACCATGCTCATGGCTGGGAAGAATCAACATGGTTAAAATATCCATACTACACAAAGCAATATAAAAATTTAATACCACCCATATTAAAGCACAGGCACAAGCAGAGAGTCCAGCACATCCGCAGCAGCAGCTCCTCCCCCAGAACTGCTCATGAAACTAGAGCCACACACACCATCCTCGTCCTGGTCGGCACGTTTGTCTCCTTTCATGCTCTAGCTGGTATTTTATCCTACAGGGTGACCCAGATGCAGAGCCCAGGCCCCTGGCTGAGGGGCATCTCCTTCCTGGTGTCTTCAGGCTTCCTGACACTCAGCCCCTTTGTGTTCACATTTGGTGATGTCTGAGTCTCACAGTTCTGTGTGTTCTGGAAAAAGAAGACAAATGCTCCAAGAATGTTCACTGGGCAGTGACTTTCCTCCAGAACATTGTATCATTTATTTAATCATTTCTCCCTCCAATATTTATAGAGTAATACATTATGGCCTTTAATGTGTATGGACTTGGGGATTCTGTATTAAATAAAAGTGATAATAACCATTGTCTCATATTGTTTATTAGACTACCAAAACAGTTTTGTAGGATAATATTTAAAAATAAACATATCCTACATCAAGCACACAAAGTGAATTCAGTGTGAGTTCAAAATGACTTACTTTTCTTCCAGAGGCTTAAGAAATCTGGACCCCCCTGGGTTACTCACAGAGATAGGCTTTTTTGGAAAATTCCTTAGGCCTTTTCTCTGAGGCAGTACTCCCCGTTAGGGCCAGAGGGTTGACATATGTTTACAACTTATTGTCAGAGGTCTATAGATATTCTGCCCTGAAGAAAGGACACAGTCATTACTTCATACTGGGTAGACTGAGTGAATGCTTGAGGATATTGTTCCCCTGTGGCTACTTCCGTCTTTATGCCCTGTTCAGAAATTAGTCATTGTCAAAAAAATAGGAGAGATTTACTACAGAAGTGATTGTATTGATATGTAAAAAAATAAAGTAAGAAAATGAGGAAACTAATGGTTAAGGGATTAAGTGTGTACCTGACTGAAAAAGTATAAAACCTGAACTTGGAATAAAAAACTTTTTTATACACCATATCAGAGTGTATAGTCCGTTTCTTGACTTAACATTACAGGAGCGAGTTTACACCTACAGCAACGCTTCTGCTCGTTCGCGTCTCAGGTCACGCAACAAGATGGATAGAAGACTTACATTTAAGGCATGAAACAATAAAAATACTGAAAGAAAGCGTGGGAAAAACACTGGAAGATATTGGCCTGGGGAAAGACTTCGTGAAGAAGACTGCCATGGCAATTGTAACAAAGACAAAAATAAACAAATTAGATTTAATTAAACTGAAAAGCTTCTGTACATCTAAGGAGACAACAACCAAACCAAATCAACAACTTACACAATGGGAAAGGATATTTGCATATTTTGAATCAGACAAAACCTTGGTAACTAGAATCTACAGAGAATTCAAATTAATCCACATTAAAAAAGCCAACAATCCCATATATCAATGGGCAAGAGACATGAATAGAACCATCTCTAAAGAAGACAGATGGCTAACAAACATATGAAAAAATGTTCATCATCCCTATTTATTAGAGAAATGCAAATCAAAACCACCCTGATATACCATCTAACCCCAGTGAGAATGGCCCACATCACAAAATCTCTAAACTGCAGATGCTGGTGTGGATGTGGAGAGAAGGGAACACTTTAACACTGCTGGTGGGACTGCAAACTAGTACAACCTTTTTGGAAGGAAGTATATAGAAACCTCAAAGAACTCAAGCTAGACCTCCCATATGATCCTGCAATCCCATTACTGGGCATCTACCCAGAAGGAGAAAAATCCTTTTATCACAAGGACACTTGCACTAGACTGTTTATTGCAGCTCAATTTACAATTGCCAAAATTTGAAAACAGCCTAAATGCTCCAAACCCAGGAATGGATTAATATGTACACCATGGAATACTATTCAGACACTAAATATCAATGGAGACTTTACATCCTTTGTATTAACCTGGATGGAAGTGGAACACATTATTCTTAGTAAAGCATCACAAGAATGGAGAAGCATGAATCCTATGCACTCAATTTTGATATGAGGACAATTAAGAACAAAGTAGGGGAAAGCAGAGAGAGAAAGAATGAGGGAGGAGTGGGGAAAGGAAGAGCAGAGAGAGGGAAGGAGGGAGGGGGGTGGGGCCTTGGTGTGTGCCACACCTTTTGAGGGCAAGACACAATTGTAAGAGGTACTTTACCTAACAAATGCAATCAGTGTAACCTGGTTTCTTGTATCCTCAATGAATCCCCAACAATAAATAAATAAATAAATAAATATAACTGTATTGGAACACCCTCCCTATTCACCTCATCTGGCCTTCAGTGACTTTTTTCTTAGCCCCCAAATAAAAGAAATATTGAAAGGAAGATATTTTGGTAACATTCAGGACATCAAGTTAATACAATGACAGCTTTGATGGCCAGTCCAGAGAAAAGTTCCAAAATTACATTGAAGGACAGACTAGGTGCTGACTTTAGTATACAGCTTCCCAAAAGGAGCACTTCGACGGTGACTATAGTGATATTCAGCAGTGAGGTGTGAGCCTTCTTTCTAGGAAGAATCACATAACTGCCAGACCTCATATAATTTGTGTGTATGTGTATACTATAGATACAGAGTATATAATACACAATACCATATATGCATTTTTGCCATTCCTTTTCCAGGTTTACAGATGTGTAGACACACAGATACCATCAAGTTATGATTGCCTACAGTATTCAGTACAGTAACTTGCTGTACAGGTGTGCATCCTGGGAGCAAGGGGCCATGTCATAGAGCACAGGTGTGCAGCAGGTTTGTCTAATTGCACTCTGCAATGTCCCCACAACAAGATTGAACATGGATGCATCCTCAGAACAAAGCCCCATCATTAGTAAAGCATGACTGTCCCACTGGAGAAGAGCTTGTAAGAATCACGTGCAGTTGACATTGTAGTCAATTTTTGTTAGAGGAGAAAGGTGTGGGTACAGTTTCAGTCTTCTACAAGTTGCCAGCCAATTCATCCAGCACCATTTATTGAATAAGGAATCTTTCCCCCAATTTATATTTTTAATAGGCTTGTCAAAAATCAAATGACAATAAGTGTCTGGTTTCACCTCTTGGTGTTCAATTCTGTTCTATACATCTACCATGCTTTTTTGATCACTATCAATTTATAGTATAGTCTTAAGTCTGGAAGCGTGATTCCTCCCAATTTGTTTTTATTTCTGAGTAATGTCTTGGCTATTCAAGGTTTTTTCTGTTTTCATATAAAACGAAGTACTAATTTTTCCAGGTCTTTAAAATATGACAGAGGTGCTTTAATAGGGATCACATTAAATCTGTAAATTGCTTTAGGTAGTATAGACATTTTAACAATGTTGATTCTTTCCAGCCATGAGCATGGCATATTTTTCCATTTGCTAACATCCTCAGCTATTTCTTTCCTCAGAGTTTCATAGTTCTCTTTATAGGGATCTTTCACATCCTTAGTTAGATACACTCCCAGATATTTCATCTTCTTTGGCACTATTGTAAAGGGAATAGAATCCTTGATTGTTTTTTCCCCTTGACTATTGTTGGTGTGTATAAAGGCTAGAGATTTGTGAGTGTTAATTTTGTATCCTGAGACGTTACTATATTTCTTGATCACGTCTAGAAGTTTTGTAGTTGATTCCCTGGAGTTTTCCAGATATATAATCATATCGTCTGTGAAGAGACAGTTTGATCTCCTCTGGTCCTATTTAGATCCCCTTGATTGCCTTTTATTGCCTGATGGTGGTGGCTAAGACTTTCATTACAATGTTAAAAAGCAGTGGAGACAGTGGGCATCTTTGCCTGGTTCCTGATCTGAGTGGAAATGATTTCAATTTTACTCCATTCACTATGATATTGGCTGTGGGTTTGCTGTAGATGACCTCTATCAGTTTAAGAAATGTTCCTTCTATAAACCTATTTTCTTAAGCGTTCTGATCAAGAAAGGATGCTGAATATTGTCAAAAGCTTTTTCTGCATCAATTGAGAGAATCTTATGGTCTTTGTTTTTTAATTTGTTTATGTGATGTATTATAGAGAGTACAGGGGGGAATGCTTGAAAAAATTGGTCTGGAAGACACTCCAGGCAATTGAAGCAACATCAAAAATACATTACTGGGATCTGATCAAATTAAAAAGCTTTTGCACTGCTAAGAACACACAAAGTAAAGCAAATAGACAGCCCTCAGAATGGGAAAGGATTTTTGCAAGTTATATTTCTGACAAGGGTCTAATAACCAGAATCCACAGAGAATGCAAACTTATTACTAAGCAAAAAACTAGTGATCTCATTTCATTGTGGGCAAGAGACATGTACAGAAGCTTCTCTGAAGAAGACAGGTGCATGGCCTGCAGACACATGAAAAAAATGCTCATCATCTTTAAGCATCAGAGAAATGCAAACCAAAACTACTCTGAGATACCATCTAACTCCAGTAAGATTAGCCCACATCACAAAATACCAAAACTACAGATGTTGGCATGGATGTAGAGAAAAGGGAACACTTTTGCACTACTGGTGGGAATGCAAGCTAGTACATTCCTTTTGGAAGGAAGTTTGGAGAACACTCAGAGATCTAAATGTAGACCTGCTGTTTGATCCTGCAATTCCTTTTCTAGGTTTATATCCAAAGGACCAAAAATCATTTGGCAATAAAGGTATTTGCACCAGGTTGTTCACTGCAGCTCAATTCATAATTGACAAGTCATGAAAGAAGCCCAAGTGCCCATCAACCCATGAATGGATTAATAAATTGTGGTATATGTATACTATGGAATACTATGCAGCAGTAAAAAAATGGAGACTTTACCTCTTTTATGTTTACATGGATGGAGCTGGAAAATATTCTTCTTAGTAAAGTATCTCAGGAATGGGAAACAAATGTATTCAATGTACTTAGTACTACTGTGAAACCAATTTA